>CAUYLG010042049.1:0-31312 GCA_963573385.1 Cacajao melanocephalus | reverse complement strand
ATTTTTATATATGCTATAATGTATTCTGATATTTACATATAAATATAGAATATATTAATATAGTATAATTAATATTTATATATAATTTATATATTAATATGTTATATTTATATTTATATTTATAATTTACATAAATTATGTGTAATTTATATAATATATATGGTTATATATAAATTAGTAATTTATATATTAAAACAGATTAATATATAAATATATTTAATGTTCAAGCAATTATTTATCTTTTTGTGCTTGAGTCTCCTAGCATTCTGCACACTTTATGAAAAAAAGAGAATTTATTTTTTCTAGCTTTCTGTTCCTTGTCTTTTATCCATTTTATTTGCATAGAAAAAACAAGATTCTAGATTCAAAAAATTTACCTCTAAGGCCACAGAGAATATATTATGATTACTTTTTTGAAACAAAGACAGAAGTACTTTATAAAATAATTTTAGAGGTCATTGTATGCATAAAAAAATACAGGCCAAGTGAAATAGTTTACTTCAGAGACTTATTTTCCATCTACTATATTAATTGAAACTTTTAAATTAATAATAGTGAGATATATTTAATAATTCCACCAACACTAATAGAGCAGTTTCTGTGTTCAAATATAATATAAGGAATCAGAGAAAATTGTAAGACCATCAGTCAGGAAACCAGAAAATAAGCTAGGACATTCACATTAGGAAATTTAAAAAAATTTAATGAAGAAACCACTTGCAATGGTTGGCAAGAACTTAAGAAAATCAAAAGAGTATCCATGGTCCTATGTTCCAGGAATCCCAAGAGAAAGATGAGCAGAAGCATCTGGAACTCACTTCACAAGGCAGCAACAGTTATCAGAAAAGCGAAACATGAAATTGAGTGTTCTTTACACTGAGCTCTTAAAAACCGTATACTCAGTTGTATCACAGGTAGGTGGAGGTTTTTGATATTCAAGAGAATTGCTGTGGAGTGTGGCATGTTCTGAGAACCATCCACTCCAGTTTGTTAAAGGAAGACCTTTATTTTTTATTTATTTTTAGTTTTTATTTTTATTTTTTGAGATGGAGTCTTGCTCTGTGGCCCAGGTTGGAGTGCAGTGGGGCAATCTCGGCTCACTGCAAACCCTGCCCACCTCCCGGGTTCAGGCAATTCTGTTTCAGTCTCCCGAGTAGGTGAGACTACCGGCACACGCCACCACGCCTGACTTTTACCCTGTAGGACAGGCTGGTCTCAAACTCCTCACCTCATAATCCACCTGCCTTGGCCTCCCAAAGTGCTGGGATTACAGGCGTGAACCACCGAGCCAACTCGGAAGACTTTTATCATACTTGGTCTGCAGCTTCATAAACTGCAGCATCAGCTTTCCTGACCTCTGGTCTCCCGGTTTTTGCAAGAGACATGCAAGCCATTAGTACATACTAAATTCTGTATGCCACGTCTAAACAAAATAGCTTTTGCTCTACCAACTGAAACAGAATGATTATGTTTCTAGGAATGCTTCTTTCTCTTTGTAGAAGGAAGTCTCAACTTTGTGAAGTTTATAAGGATTTTCACAATGTACATTTAATTTTGTCTTCAATTCTCAGTGACGTCTACTTTTTGTACACCATACTCCATAAACACTGAACTATTTACAAGTGCCAGGAATTAATTTTGTTTCAAATAGTAATAACAGAGATATAAGATAAAATGTAATATAAATAGAGTAGAAGTTAAAATTAGTGAATTAAGAAAGTTTTTGAAACATGGAATTTATCATGAATGAATAAGAGTAACAAGAAAATATACAAAAAATAAAAATAAAACTCTACAGAATCTTCTAGGTTGAAGAAGGAAAAATTAGAATGACATAGAAAAGATATAAAAGGAATCAATATGTGGACAATATTGAGAGCTAAACAAATATCTGAATTTTTAAATTGTGAAAACGCCATGAGTTTAATAAATAAAATTAAATTGGTTTCTAAAATTAAATTGGCACTATGATGAAAAGCCATAATTTCAACTATGAACAGGAAAGTAGTAAGTTTGAAAACAGATGGACAAACAGATTGATACCAGACTTCTTACTAGTGAAATTAAGTGTTAAGATGCAGTGAAGTAATATATTTAAAGAACTAAGAGACAATATTTGCCCATCTAGGAGTCTAATTCTAGTAAAATCTAAAGCTCTAATTCAGTAGTAAAATTTAAATTCTAACATGAATGTAAATGGAGCATATCTTTATAAAAGAAGAAAGATACCAGACCTTGTAGTGAAAAATTATTTAAAATGTCAAACATTTACTAATATATTAATCTAATTTAAATTATTTATTATTAACTGTAAGATTATGTAGAAATATTTTGATTTTAAAAAAGTCCTTACACATATATTTTAAGCAAAAATTATAAAGAAGTTAAGAATGTTTTGCAGAATGAAAATAACTGAAGAAGGAGTTACTTCCAAAACAAATTTATACTTTGTGAAAAAGATTATGTATGATAAAATTTTAAGAATAACAACTGGAAAGCAAAATGTAATTAAACAAATGTAATAAAGGTCTTTCAAAAAATAGAGGTTAAAATATGAGAAAAAAATTGAAGAAAAGTTTGTAATTTCAAAAATAGGACATGAAGAAGAAAAAATGGGGAACATATTAAACTGAAAACAAAATAATAATGGCAAGTATTTTATTTTTAGTTAATCATTATAAAAGTGAGTATATTAAACTCTCATAGATTGAAGTTTAAGTGTTCAGATATATAACTCACAAAGACATTACTTAAGACAAAATGAAATAATAAGAATAAAAACATGGGCAGAGTTCAGAGATCTATGGGAAATTCCAAAGTAAAATAATGCTAATGTAACAATATTTGTATAAGGTAAAATAGAATCAAAGGAAGAAAACATTAAGAGGATGACAGGACTACATAAGTATAAAATTTTAAAAACACATTTTAAAGACTTAATAATCATACACTTTAAACACCTAACAGTAAAAATTGGAAGTCTGTACTATACAATTAGAAGAAAACACTAAATTCACAATAAAATTTGACATTTAATATACTTTTACTGTAAAATAATAGTCTAATTCAATTTTCATGGATAACAAATACAAATGTTAAAAAATTTTACAGATAAAATTTAAAATATTTAAAAATTTATTATATCTTAAATGTCGATAAATTTCTGACTCATTCCACATACTATATTCTCTGACCCAATTCCAAAGAATCTAGTGTGGAGTTCTCTCATTCCACTGTTCAGAGATGAATCAATACTCCTTTATTTATTCAACTAGTATTAAATTGTACCTTTACAAAACCACATCACAGCAGTAATATATTCTTCTAGGCAAACTCAGAAAATATATGTAAAATTCTTCTGAGGCCACTATATTTTCCACTTGTTAACTCTTACCATCTTTTGCAAATTGCTGATTTATTGCTGACACAGCAGGCTGATAGTGTCTGGATTAATTGATGAAGGTGGGGGCTGGAGAGGAGTTAATAATTGTGTATTCTATAATCTTGCTTTCAAGTATCAGAAGTAAAGTTTGATGCAGCTTGCTGAGGGAGTTGGAAAAGTAAAATATGCAAAATAAAGCTATAATTTCACTCAAGAAACAAGATGTAGTAATCACCTGATACGATTGTATGTATGTGTGCCAGTTTTGCATGAACGTGTGTGTGTGAATGTGAAGATGCATATACACACAACAGTCAAAAGCTGTGGAAGCCAGAACATTATTTCTCAATGTGTGATATATTTACCACTTGCACTGTCATAAATACAGCTTTATTGTTCTCACGCTATACCTACTAAATTGGAACTTGTGTGGAATGGAGCCAAATAATTTGTCTTTAACGAGCTCTTCAAATTATTAAAATTTGAAAGTCTTTGTTTTAACTAACCAACAGTGTTAAAGGGTCCTTAAGATGAATTTAAATGTTGTGACTCATACAGCAAAAAAAGTAAGGTAAGGAACTTAAACTTAGTTGTCTGAGATTTACTGGTAGAAGAATGAGACAGAATTAAGAAGAAATGGTACATCACTGAAGCTTTTTAATATTATGTGAGCCCTTTCTCCCTGCTACCAAAATTGGCTTGAATTTTCCAAGCAAGTATAAGATTTCTGTGTTTTTCAGAACAATAATGAAAAGACAGAGGGAAATCACAAGAATTACAAAAGTGAAGGACGAAGAAACAGCCAAAAATAAAGAGTAAGAGAACAAGCAAGCAATGCATACTGGATGTTCATAGTAAAATAAGATGCAGTCTAATTTGTTCCTTTTTTTCTCGGAAAGAAGCATCAAAGCCTAAAAACATATACAAATACTTTTAAGAATAGAGACAGTATCACAGTTGTCCTGAGGACGGCAGGAAAGAGATAAGTGTACGTGTGTGTGTGTAGATAAAGTCTGTGGTAGGCAGATTCCAAGGAAGCCTGCCCAAGAATCCATCTACTTGTTTCTTATCTAATACTCAGAAGGAATTTCACAAATAAGATTAAATTCCCAAATATGACCCAGTCAGTTAACTACAAGGCAGTACATTGTTTTGCTGAATCTGACCCAATCAGGTGAGCAGCTCAAAATCAGAAAGAATTTCCCAGCAGAAGAAAAGAAGATAGATTCAAACTATGGGAAAGATTCAGCATAACAGATATTTCTATTGCTTACTATGAAATGGAGGAGCCTCTTGAGAAGGAACATGAATCACATGTAGGAGCAGAGAACAGCCCTTCAGCTGACAATTGGCAAGAATGAAGAGACCGTAGACCTACAACTGCAAGGCACTAGATTCTGCCAATATTGTGAATGAGCTACTAATCAGATTCTCCTCCGAGTCTCCAGATAAGAGCCTAGCTTGGCCCAATACCTTGACTTGGGGCTTGTGAGGCCATGACCAGATGACTTATCTATGCTTACCTGGATGAGGTACAATATTCTGACCTACAATATTGTGAGATAATAATTAACTGTTGTTTCAAGCTGCTATATTTTTGATAATTTGTTACTCCAAAATCAAAAACAAATACAAATCCGTATAGTCATGCAATATCTAAAAATGTAAGTTTACACAAATTCATTACCTTACTGCAAGACTTACAATAAGGATACAGTAATTAAGACAGTTTGTTACTGGCAAAAGCATGGACAAAGAGATCAATGGGACAGAATAGAGAGCCCATAAATAGACCCACATAAATACACTTAACTGCTCTTCGACACAGATGCAAAGGAAATGAAATAGAGCAAAGGTAATCTTGTCAAAGAATGATGCTGGAATAACTGGACATTAACATGCAAATAATAATAATAATCTACATTTCAAATCCTTTATAAGCATTAACTCAAAATGTCTTACAGACCTTAATTTGAAATGTAAACTATAAAACTCCTAGAAGTTAAAGATAACATAGGAGAAAATTTAGATGACCTTAGGTATGGCAATGGCTTTTTAGATACAACAGCAAAGACACAGTCTATGAGACTAACAATTGATAAGCTGGAATTTATTAAAATTAAAAAAAGAAACTCCTTTGTTAAAGGCAGTCACAAGTTAATGAGAAGGCAAGCCACAGACTGGGAGAAAATATTTGCAAAAGACACAGCTGATTAAAAAAAAAACAACAACCTGTTATCCAAAATATACAAAGAACTTTTAAAACTCAACACTAATAACATTAAAAGCCTGATTTTAAAAATGTGAAGAAGACCTGAACACACATTAACAAAGAAGGAATACAGATGACAAATAAGCATCATATGTCATTAGGAGATTTCAACTTAAAATAACAAAATAACACATACATACCTATCAGGATGGCCAAAATCCAGAACACTTAACATCACTAAATGCTGACAAGGCTGTGGAAAATCATGAATTCTCATTCATTGCTGGTGAGGATGCAAAATGGCACAGAGGCTTTGGAAGTGTCTTATAAAACTAAACAGTCTTATTATGTGATTCAGCAATCATGCTCCTTGATATCTACCCAAATGAGTTGAAAACCTACGTTCAATCAAACACCCCCACAAAGATATTTATACCAGCTTTCTTCACAGTTGCCAACATTGGAAGAAACCAAGAGGTCTTTCAGTAGGGAGTAGATAAATAAGCTGTGGACCATCCAGATAATAGAATGTTATTCAGTGCTAAAAATAAATAATCTATTAAGCCATAAATAGACTTGAAAAAAATCTTAAATGAATATTCCTCAGTGAAGAGCACATGTGATTCCAACTGACATTCTGGAAAAGGCAAAACAAAAAAGTAAAAAGCTCAACAGTTGCAGAGGTTATGGTAGAGGCAAGGATGAACAGCAAGAGCTCAGAGGATTTTTAAGACAGGGAGACCCTTTGATATGATACTACAATGGTAGATACATTTCAGTATACATTAATTAAAAGTCATAGAATATACAAACACAAAGAGGAACCCTAATGTAAACTATGGACTTGGGGTAATCATGATGTATCAATATAGGTTGACTAAAATTGTAACTAATCTACCACTCAAGTGCAGGGCAGGAAATCCGTCCTTACTTCAGGAGATTGTGCATGGGGTACATGAAAACTTTGTACTTTCTGCTCGATTTTGCTGTGAACCTAAAACTGCAAAAAAAAAAATTATTAATGAAAAAAATTTATGACATTAGATTTAATGGAGAGAATGTAAAACAGTATTTAACCAACTCACACTCCTGCTGATTTACATGGCAATAATTACTGAAGCCAAAGAAATTCAGTGAGTAGCTCAAGAAATGAAATAAACTGTAAGAGACTGTGTTTAAGGGACAAGCTAGGTTTCCTTGTCATAACTTCAAAAATAGGATGATAATACTATGAATAATGTATATCATAAGCATAGGAAAAAGTCAATTCTCCCTCAAGCTAGCTAGATTTTCTTGATAAGTGATATATCAAGAAAACTTAGCTAGTTTGAGGGAGAATTGACTTTTGATATATATAATTGACTTTATATATATATACACACACACATATATATATTTGACTTTATATATATATATACACATATATATATATAAAATTGACTTTATATATATATACACATATATATGTATGGAAAAGAAAATCTATTTGGTTAAACTTTAAAATAATAATGAATGATAGATAAACAGGAAAATATGAGAAATGAAAAATAATAAATTTTGTATTTATTATGTAATTGTATGAATGAGTTACATATGAGTTACTATGAGAACATATGAGTTCTCTTGAAAGAATGGCAGCTAAAAAGTAACTAATACATGCTATTATTTTTCTCAATTTAAAACATGATGCTAAGTACTTTACACTCAATTCACAATTTTTCCTCACAAATAAGCAGTATCAGCATCAAGGGCCAGCACTGTCATTGACAGAGAGTGTGTCAAAAATACACAATCTCAGTCTTTACTCCAGTTCTACTGAACCAGAATGTGCACTTAAAAGTCCTTGGGTGATCTTTTTTCACATTAATGTTTGAGAATACTGCCTTATAGCTCCATATCTCTTCCCAGGATAACCTTGATAGTAGAGCAGAAAATCAATTTTACTGTGTAAGCTTCTCAACCAAATTCTATTGTGTATATCACATAGATGTTAAATACAAACAGAGAGGAATCACTATATGGGAAATCAAGATTAAAATACATGTGATGCTTTTCTGCATGTTTTTCCAGGGAATAAACCATGTCAGTGGAGAATCAATGTCAGTATGGATTATTATTCTATGATAATGTTGAGAGACTCTTATGATTAGAAAGACAATTGCCTCAAAAGATTTTTAAAAAATCAAACTAATCTTGGTAACTTGTCTTTCCCAATCTCCTGGGAAGGCAAAATTATCAATTCACAAGTCTAAAATTGATTGAAATAATACCTGGAGAACCCCCTCACATATAGGGAAAATGTGTTAAAAATGGTACAATGTAGACACATATTTTCATTTTCTTTTTCTTCAGCATTGACTGAATGCTAAAATTGGGCTTTTGTATTCACAGAAATAAAATGCCTTCTCTAGTATTTAAATGAATAATATATCTATTGAATTTTTTTCATTCTCTTAGGCCCTACCCTAATGAATGCCAGTAGATAATTATTATTTTTTCAGGACAAATAAAAATAATCTAATCTACATTCTATTTTGAATCTTGGATGTGATATATGAACTGTGTATCTGGGAGGCATTGGCTGAAACAATTAAAGGTAGATAAGAAATGCAATTTTAAAATTAATTGTTTGAGGCATAGGTGCTTTTGTATGTCTCTAGCTAGACTATATTTAGATTTCTGATACTTATAAGGGATATTGTTATGTTAATATTAGTAAAATTATATTGAATCTATGTGCACATCATATTCTTTAAAAGAGACCATCTGCTCCTTTACATTGTGTTGTTATAACATTTACACATTGTTCAGAAAATAACCATACAAGATTGAAATCCTAAAACACCCATAAAAATTAATTGATTTTTTTTTTACTACCATTCTGAGCTCATTACTTTACTGGTATGGATATATATTATACTGCATTATACTTTTTATATATCATTACTCTGTTTTTGGCACTGTAAAATTAGAAAATTCTAACAATAAGAAAGTTATAGGATTTAAAACTGCAATAGTCCACTTTTATAAAAATGTGACTTAAAAATAAATTAATTTTATTGAACTTATAACTATAAAGGAATTGAGAGTTATCTAAATCATATAAAAAACTTTTATTCATTCTTCAACACATTCATAATCTGAAAGATACTAGTTACATAGTTTTCTAATGCTAATTAATATTTTTAAATGTTAAATATAAATGTCTCTGTATTTCCAAATCTAATATATGAAAATATACATTTTATTATATAGTTTATATGCTGTAATTTTGACTTATTTTAAATACATGAAAAGCTAAAGGCTGCCACTTATAAATTTTAAAAGCAAAATGAGAGACCTCTTACTTCCTCACAGTCTCCGGTTCGCTAATGTGGTTCCTTTCATTGTTCAGGCTCATCAATATAAGTTGACTGAGTTCACACTGATCTTTACATTTATAAATGAATTTAATGTTTATTCCACAGACCTTGAAAGGCTTAATGCTGTCCCAAGACTTTTTACTATTGCTAGAGTTTGTGTTCTCATGATCATCCCTACCTATGAGTTTAGAGAATGCATTATCCTTCTGCTTTTTGCTTCAGTGTCAAACTCGATGTCATTCATTAATCACAACCATAATTAATTTAGTTAAGCTACATGTAGCTAAGAGGTAACTTGTTACACAAAATTTAAAGTTTGAGTATTAGACATATTGTTTTCAACAATGTTCAACAATGTTAAAGGATAATTTGGCATGCTTTTATCATATTTTAAAATTTAAATTTTTGAAAAAATTAACTGATGCATAATAATTCACATATTTATGGGGTACAAGTTATATTTCAATATATGAGTACAATGTATAGTAAAGCAAATCAGAGTATTTGGAATAGTCATCACCTCAAACATTTTTTCATTTCTTTTTGTTGGAAATAATCACTTTCTCTCTTCTAGTTATTCTGAAACATACAATAAATTGTCATTATCTGTACTAATTTTACTCAGCTATAGATCACTAGAACTTACTGCTTTTATCAAATTGTGTGTTTGTACCCAGCAACCAGCATCTTCTTAATCACTCCCCCAACTCTTCCCAGGCTCTGGTAACCACTATCCTCTTTACCTCTAGGAGATCAACTTTATTAGCTCCCACATATAAGTGAGAAAAAATTAGTATTTGTCTTTCTGTGTCTAGTTTATTTCACTTAACATAATGTCCTGCAGGTTTATCTGTGTTGCCAGGAGTGACAGGATTTCATTGTTTCTTATGGCTGAATAACATTCCATTGTGGATATATAGTATATCTTCTTTACCCATTTAACAGCTGATGGACACTTAGGTTGATTCCATGTCTTGGCTATTGTGAATAATGCTGCAATAAACATGAAGGTATAGATGTCTCTTCAACACACTGATTTATTTTTATATAAATGTAGTTGTGGCAATGCAGGATTATATGGTATTTCTATGTTTGGATTTTTGAGGAATCGTCACACTATGTTCTGTAATGACTGTACAGTGTATAAGAGTTCCCCTTCATATTCTCACAAGCACATATTATTTTTTCTTTTTTGTAATAGTTATTCTAACTAAAGTAAGAATATCCCTACCATATATTTTACCTTATCCTTTTTTCCTTCTCCTATTTATTTACTCAATTATTTATATCAATATATACTTCTAAATATTTTATTTTATAAGTTAAAATTTAATGCCATCATTATTTGTTGCCTAAATTGATTCAGCTTTGGTTTTTAGGACCATAAGTCTGATTGGCTACCGTGTTCAATTGGCTCCTGTGTTCTTTCAAAATGTTCCCACCTTCTTTTGAACATCTTCTTATTTTCTCACACCACCAGATATTCATGGTTTACCTAGGATTTTCTCTGTTTCAGTCCTGGAATCAACCGATTATTTTAATTTCAATTATAGTTTTTTTTTCTTTGTTTATTTCAATAGGATTTTTGGGAAAAGCTTGTGTTTGGTTACATGAATAAGTTCTTTAGTGGTGACATCCAAGATTTTGGTGAGCCCATCACCTGAGCAGTGTACAGTATACCCAATGTGTCATCTTTTATACCTCATTTGCCTCCCATCCTTTCCCTTGAGTCCCCAAAGTCCACTGTATCATTCTATGGCTTTGTGTCCTCATAGCTTAGCTCGCATATAAATAAATGTGAACATACCACATTTGGTTTTCCATTACAGAGTTACTGCACTTAGAATAATGGTCTCTAACTCCATCCAGTTGGCTGAGAATGCCATTATTTTGTTTCTTTTTATGGCTGAGTAATATTTCACATTTTCTTCATCCACTCATTGACTGATTGGCATTTGGGAGGGTTTAATATTTTTGCAATTGCTAATTGTGCTGCTATAAATATGTGTATGCAAGTGTTTTTTCCATGTAATAACTTCTTTTGCTCTGGATAGATACACAGGAGTGGGCTTGCTGGATCAAATGGTAGATATACTTTTAGTTTTTTAAGGAATCTTCTCTCTGTCTTCTTTAGTGGTTGTAATAGTTTACATTCCCACCAAGAGTGTAAAAGTTCCTCCACATCAATGCTACCATCTGTAATTTTTTGATTTTTAAATTGTGGCCATTTTTTGTGGGAGTAAAGTGGTACTGCATTGTTGTTTTGATTTGTGTTTCCCTGGTAATTAGTGATGTTGAGCACTTTTTTTTTTTCACGTTTGGTGGTCATTTGTATATCTTCTTTTGAGAATTGTCTATTCATGTCCTTAACCTAATTTTCCATGGTATTTTCTTTTCTTGCTGATTTATTTGAGTTCCTTGTAAATTCTAGATATTAGTCCTTTGTTGGATGCATAGTTTGCAAATATTTTCTCCCATTCTGTGGGTTTTCTGTTTAACCTGCTGATTATTTCTTTTGCTTTCCAGAAACTTTTTAGTTTAATTAAGTCCCATCTATTTATCTTTGTTTCTGTTGCATTTGCTTCAGGGTTCTTGGTCATGAAGTCTTTGCCTCAGCCGATGTTTAGAAGGGTGTTTCCAATATTATAATCAATAATTTTTGTGGTTTAGTGTCCTAGATTTAAGTCTTTGATCCATCTTGGATGGATTTTTTAGTAAGATGAGAGAAGAGCATTATCCATGTGGCTTGCCAATTATCCCAGCATCATTTGTTGAATAAGGAATCCTTTCCCCACTTTACATTTTTGTTTGCATTGTTGAAGATCAGTTGACTGTGTTTTCCTTTATTTCTCAGTTCTCTATTCTGCTCCATTGGTATATGTGCCCAATATTATACCAGTACCATAGCCTTGTATTATAGTTTGAAGTTGGATAATGACTATAGCCTTGTATTATAGTTTGAAGTTGGATAATGTAATGCCTCCAGATTTGTTATTTTTGCTTAGTATTGCTTTGGTTATCTGGCCCCTTTTTTGATTCTAAATTAATTTTAAGATTGTTTTTTTCTAGTTCTGTGAGGAATGATGGTAGAATTTTGATGTGAATTTCACTGAGTTTGTAAATTGTTTTTGATAGTACAGTCATTTTCACAGTATTGATTCTACCTGATATGGTTTGGCTGTGTCCCCAACCAAATCTCATCATGAATTTCCACATGCTGTGAAAGGGACCTGATGGGAGGAAATTGAATCATGGGGGCAGGTCTTTCTCATGCTGTTCTCGTGATAGTGAATAATTCTCACAAGATCTGATGATTTTGAAAAATGGAAGTCTCCCTAAACAAGATCTCTCTCTTTGCCTGCTGCCATCAATGTAAAATGTGACTTGCTCCTTCTTACTTTCCACAGTGATTGTGAGGCTTCTCCAGCCACTTAACTATAAGTTCAATTAAACCTTTTCCTTTTATAAATTGTCCAATCTCAAGTATGTTTTTATCAGCAGTGTGAAAACAAACTAATACACTACCCATGCATGAGCATGGAATGTGTTTCATTTGTTTGGGTCATCTATAATTTCTTTCAGCAGTGTTTTGTGGTTTTCCTTATAGTGATCCTTTACCTCCTTAGGTATATCCCTAAGTATTTTATTTGTTTGCATCTATTGTAAAAGGATTGGGGTTCTTAGTTTAATGCTCAGCTTGGTCACTGTTGGTGTATAGCAGTGCTACTGATTTGCATACATTGATTTTGTATCCTGTAACTTTACTGAATCATTTATCAGTTCTAGGAACTTTTTGGATGAGTATTTAGGGTTTTCTATTTATATGATTATATCGTCAGTGAACAGCAACTGTTTGATTTCCTCTTTACAGATTTGGATGCCCTTGATTTCTTTATCTTGTCTGATTGCTCTGACTACAAATTCCAATACTATATTGAATAGAAGTGGTGAAAGTTTTCATCCTTGTTGTATTCTAGTTCTCAGGGGGAATGCTTTTAACTTTTCCCTGTTCACTCTAATATTGGCTGTGGCTTTGTCATACGTGTCTTTTATTACCTTAAGGTATATCCCTTCTATGCCAGTTTTGCTGAGGGTTTTCGTCATAAAGGAATGCTGGACTTCGTCAAGAGAGTTTCTGTATCTATTGAGATAATCATGTAAGTTTTGTTTTTAATTCTGTTAATGTGATTTATCACATTTAATGACTTGTGTATGTTAAGTCATCCCTGCATCACTGGGTATGAAACCGACATGATCATGGTGAATTACGTTTTTGATATGCTGTTACATTTGGTTGGCTAGTATATTTGAGGACTTTTTCATCTATGTTCATCAGAAATATTGGTCTCTAGTTTTCTTTTTTGTTGTTGTGCCTTTTTCTGGTTTTGGTATTAGGGTGATACTATTTCATAGAATGATTTAGGGAGAATTTCCTCTTTTACTTTTGGAGTATTTTTAATATAATTAATGTCAATTCCTCTTTGAACAACTGATAGAATTTAGCTGTGAATCCATCTGGTCCTGGATATTTTTTTTTATTGGCATTTTCTTTTATTACCATTTCAATCTTGCTGCTTGTTATTGGTCTGTTCAGAGTTTCAATTTCTTCCTAGTTTAATCTAGATAAATTGTATATTTCCAGGAATTTATCCATCTTCTCCAGGTTTTCTAGTTTGTGCATGTAAAGGTATTCAAACTAGCCTTGAATGATCTTTTGTATTTCTGTGACATCAGTTGTAATATCTCCTATTTCATGTCTAACTGAGATTATTTGGATCTTCTCTCTTTCTTGATTAATCTCACTAATGGTCTTTCAATTTTGTTCATCTTTCAAATAACCAGCTTTTTGTTTTATTTACCTTGTATAGTTTTTTGTTTGTTTATTTTAATTTAATTTAGTCCTGCTCTGATCTTGGTTATTCTTTTTCTTCTGCTGGATTTGGGCTTGGTTTATTCTTTTCTCTAATTCTTTGAGGTGTGACTTTAGATTGCTATTTGTGCTTTTCCAGGTTTTTTGATGTAGGCATTTAATGCTATGAACTTTCCATTGAGCATTGCTATTGCTGTATCCCAGAGATTTTGATAGATTTTGTCACCATTATCATTCAGTTCAAATTTTTTTTTAATTTCCATCTTGATTTCATTGTTGACCCAACAATCATTCAGAAACAGATTATTTAATTCCCATGTATTTGCATGGCTTTGAGGGTGTACTAGTCCATTTTCATGCTGCAGATAAAGACATAACAAGACCGGGCAATTTACAAAAGAAAGAGGTTAAATTAACTCACAGTTCTACATAGCTGGGGAGGCCTGATAATCATGGTGAAAGGTGAAAGGCACATCTCACATGGTGTTAGACAGGAGAAGAGAACTTGTACAGGGAAACTTCCCTTTATAAAACCATCAGATGTCATGAGACTTATTCATTATCTCAAGAATAGCATAGAAAAGCCCTGCCCATGATTCAGTTATCTTCCACTGGGCTTCTCCTATAATGTTTGGAAACCATGGGAGCTATAATTCAAGATGAGATTTGGGTAGGAACACAGTTAAACCGTATTGTTCTGTCCTGGCCCCTTCCAAATCTAATGTCCTCACATTTCAAAACCAATTATGCCTTCTCAACAGTCCCCTAAAGTTTTAATTCATTTCAGCATTAGCTTAAAACTCCACAATTCAAAGTCTCATCCAAGATGAGCCAAGTCCCTTCCACCTATGAGCCTGTAAAATCAAAATAAGCTAGTTACTTCCAAGATACAATGGGGGTATAAGAATTGGGTAAGCGCAGCCATTCCAGATGAGATAATTTGGCTAAAACAGAGGGGCTAAAAGCCCCATGCAAGTCTAAAATCCAGCAGGGCAGTCAAGTTTTAAAGCTCTAAGATAATCTTTGACTCTATATCTCATATCCATGCTGATGCATGTGATGATGCAAGTGGTGTGTTCCCGTGACCTTGGGCAGCTCTTCCCCTGTGGGTTTGAAGAGTACAGCCTCCTTCCTGGCCACATTCATGGGCAAGCATTGAGAGTTTGCAGCTTTTCTAGGTGTATAGTGCAGGTGATCTACCCTTCTGGGGTCTAGAGGACAGTAGTTCTCTTCTCAAAACTTCACTAGGCAGCACTCCAGTGGGGACTCTGTGAGGATATGCTCACCCCACATTTCTCTTCCTCACTGCCCTAGCAGAAGTTGTCAGTGAGCACCCTGTCCCTGCACCAAACATCTGCCTGAAGATCGAGGCATTTCAAACAGCCTCTAAAATCTAGGCAGAAGTTTGGAAACCTCAATTCTTGACTTTTGTGCACTAACAGGCTTACGACCACAAGGAATCTGCCAAGTCTTTGGGCTTGCCCCTCTGAAGCCATGGCCTGAGCTGTACTTTGTCCCTTTCAGTCACTGCTGGAGCAGCTGGGATGTAGGACACCAAGTCTGTAGACTGCACACAGCAGAGGGACCTTGGGCCTTGCTCAAGAAACCATTTTATCTTTTTAGTCTTCCAGGTCTATAATGGAAGGGGCTGCTGTGGAGGTCTCTGACATGCCCTGGAGACATTTTCACAATTGTCCTGATGATTATCATTCCACTCCTATTTATGCTAATTTCTGCAGCAGGCTTGAGTTTCTCCAGAGAAAATGAATTTTTCCGTTCTATGTATTGTCAGGCTGAAAATTTTTCAAACTTTTATGCTATGTTTCCTTTTGAAACTGAATATCTTTAGTATCACCCACGCCACCTCTTGAATGCTTTGCTGCTTAAAAATTCCTTACACCAGATACCCTAAATCATTTCTCTCAAGTTAAATGTTTCACAAATCTCTAGGGCAGAGGCAAAATGCTGACAGTCTCTTTGCTAAAACATAACAAGAGTCACCTTTGCTCCAGTTTCCAAAACATTCCTCATTTCTATCTGAGACCTCCTCAACCTGGATTTCATTGTCCATATTATTATCAGCAGTTTTGTCAAAGCCATTTATCAGATCTCTAGGGAGTTTCAAACTTTCCCATATTTTTCTGTCTCTTTCTGAGCCCTCTCTTCCAAACTGTTCTAATCTCTGCCTGTTACCCAGTTCCAACTTCCACATTTTCGAGTATCTATTCATTCAGCAGTGCCCCACTCTATGGGTACCAATTTACTGTATTAGTTCATTTTCATGCTGTAGATAAAGACATACATGAGAGTTGACAATTTACAAAAGAAAGTAGTTTAATGGACTCACAGTTCCATGAGGCTGGGGAGGCCTCACAATCATGGAAGAAGGCACGTCTCATATGGAGGCAGACAAGAGAAGAGAACTTGCTCAGGGCAATTCTGCTTTATATAACCATTAGATCCTGTGAGAGTTATTCACTATCCTGAGAATAGCATGGAAAAGACCCACCCCCATGATTCAATTATCTCCCGCTGGGTCCCTCTCACAACATGTGGGAATTATGGGAGCAACAATTCAAAATGAGATTTGGGTGGGGAGAAAGCCAATCCATATCAGATGG
This sequence comes from Cacajao melanocephalus, assembly GCA_963573385.1. NCBI lineage: Eukaryota > Metazoa > Chordata > Mammalia > Primates > Pitheciidae > Cacajao > Cacajao melanocephalus. The sequence continues at coordinate 14,865 of CAUYLG010042049.1, read as the reverse complement.
TTTCTTTTGGAGTTTACTTCCAATTATATTTCACTATGGTCTGAGAAGTACTTGATATAATTTTGACTTCCTTAAATTTATTTAAACTTGTTTTGTGGCCTATCATATGGTCTATCTTGGAGAATGTCCCATCTACTTTTTGTTGGGTAGAATGGTCTGCAAATATTTGCCAAGTTTATTTGTTCTATGGTCCATTGTTGTTTTGTTAACTTTCTGTCTTGATGAACTGTCTAGTGTTGTCAATGGAATATTGAAGTACCCTACAATCATTGTGTTGTCATCTATCTCATTTGTTAAGTCTGGTAGTAATATTTTTATAAATTTGGAAGCTCCAGTGTTAGGTGTGTATAGATTTAGGATTGTGATTTGTTTTCTGTTGGACTAGTCCTTTTATCATTGTAAAATGTCCCACTTTGCCTTTTTCAACTGTTGTTGTTTTAAAGTCTGATTAAAAAAAACAGCTATTCTTATTCACTCTTGGTGTCCATTTGCATGGAATATAATTTTCCACCCCTTTAACCTAAGTTTATGTAAGTTTTTATGTATTTGGTGAGTCTCTTGAAGGCAACAGATACTTTATTCCTGAATTCTTACCCACTTGGACATTCTATGTCTTTTCAGTGGAGTATTTAGGCCATTTACATTCAACATTAGTATTGAGATTTGAGGTAATATTCTATTCATTGTGCTATTGCATCCTAAATAATCTGTGCTCTTTTTAATTAATTAATTGTGTTTTGTTTTATAGATCCTTTGAGGTTCATGCTGTAAGGAGACACTATTTTGGTATATTTTGAGTTTTTGTTTCAAGATTTAGAAGTTTTTTTGTTTGTTTATTTTAGCAATTCTCATAGTGCTGCAATGTACTGGCAAATTCTCACAGCATTTGTTTTTCTGAAAAAAAAAAAAAAAACTCTATCTTTCCTTTATTTATAAAGATTAGTTTCATGTGATAGAAAATTCTTGGCTAATAATGGTTTTGTTTAAGGCAGCTAAGGATAAGACCCTAATCCTTTAAGGCTTGTAGGGTTTCTGCTGAAAAATCTGTCATTAATTTGATTGGTTTTCTTTTATACGATATCTGATGGTTTTTCCTCACAGGTCTTAAGATTGTTTTCTTTGTCTTGATTTTAAATAACTTGGTAAGCATGCGTCTAGGTGATTATCTTTTTGAAATGAATTTCCTGGGTCATCTTTGGGCTTCTTGTATTTGGATGTCTAGATCTCAAGAAAGGCCAAGGAAGTTTTCTTAGATTATTCCCTCAAATAAGTTTTCTAAGCTTTTAAATATCTCTTCTTCTGCAGTAACACAAATCATTTTTATGTTTGGTTACTTAACATAATCCCAACCTTCTTGGAGACTGTGTTCTTTTTTATTATTCCTTCTTCTTTGTCTTTGTTGAATTGGGTTAATTCAAAAGCCTTGTCTTCAAACTGAAGTCTTTCTTCTACCTGTTCAATTTGATTGCTGTAACTTTCCAGTGTATTTTGCACTTCTCTAAGTGTATCTTTTATTTCCAGAGGTTGTGATTTGTGATTGTTTTTTTATTTATGCTATCTATATCTCTGGAGATTTTTTTCATCTATATCCTGCATTATTTTTAAAACTTATTTGTTAGATTTCATCTTTCTCTAGTTCCTTATTATGTAGCTTAATAGTCAATCTTCTGATTTTTTTTTTCTAAAAATTCAGAGATTTCTACTTGATTTGGATCAATTGTTGGTGAGTTCATGTGGTCTTGGGAGTGTTAAGGAACAATTCATATTAAAAGAATTGTTTTTCTTGTTTACTCCCATTTTGGTAAACTATGTGAGAAGAAAGATCTAGGATTCAAGGGCTGCTGTTTGGATCATTTTGTCACACTGGGTTATCCCTTTATGTGGTGCTCTCCCCATTCCCCTAGGATTGGAGCTTCCTAATTGCTGACCTGTAGTGATTATTATTGCTCTGCTGGGTCTAGCCACACAGAGGAGCTACCTTGCTCTGGGCTGGTACCGGGGAGTGTCTCCACAGAGTCCTGTAACATGATCCATCTTCAGGTCTCTCAGTTATTGATACCAGCACCTGCTCCAGTGGAGGTAGCAGGGGAGCAAAGTGGACTTCATGAGGGCCATTGGTTGTAGTTTTGTTTAGTTTGCTGGTTTTTATGAATTCTTGTTGCACTAGCAGTGAAGTTGTGTAGACAGATCAGGAACTCTGGTTAGCCAGGATGTTACAGGTGGTGCAATTAGCTTTATTATTATTTTTTTTCTTTCTTATAGCAGGATGATCTTTTATGAACTGCTCTAATGGCTTGAGTTGGTTGGCCTCCAGCCAAAAGGTGGTGATTTCAAGAAAGCATCAGCTGTGTTAGTACAGGGGGATAAAACATTGCTATAATATCACCTGGATGAGTGTTTTTGTTTCACAGATGATGGGCAGGATCATAGAGCACCCATGAGATTATATATTTTGTCTTCGGCTAACAGGCCAGGTAGAGAAAGAACATCAAGTGGGGATAGAATTAGGAAGGTCTAAGCTCAGAATCTCCTTGAGAGAGGCATGCTGTGGCTGCTGGAAGGGTTATGGGTATGTCATTATCAGATTAATGGAGTTATGTGTTCAGTGGTATAATTGCTGTCTCTGCTTCTTCATATAGGCCACCAGCGAAGTGGGGGAAAGCTGTCAGTGACAGACATCACTTAGCTCCCATGTAGCTAACCAGGCCAGTCTCACTCCCACCATATCCTATCAACAGCACCTAGTTTATATCCAGGCAGCCAGTGAGTATGGCTGAAATCTTGTCCCAGGCTACAAGCATCCTTGCTGAGAAAGCAAGCAGGGCTTTGAGGCCCCACCCCTTCCCTACCTGCTGCAGCTTCAGCACTTGGATCTGCACTTTCTGTTCTCCCAGTCACTTCCCAGATTCTGCCCAAAAAATGTGCCCTCCATTGAAATTATTACAATGTTCATCTGGGATTTTCCTCCTCCCTGTGATCTTTCCCCATTCCACTGACAGCTGTCTTCATAGACCCGTGTGCGATAAAGTCAGAAATGGGTTCCCTGGGCTTCATTGGAGACTGAGAGTGACTACAGGGCTCTTCCTGCTACTGCTTCTTCTACTTTTATATTTTTCTTGGCTCTCTAAATTCATTTAAGCTCTAGGTAAGTTTAAATCTTTCTCCTGTGATCTGAATATTTAGGTTTCCCAGTGAGGATGTGTGTTCTGAGGTGGACTTTCCCCCATTGACACTTTGGGCACTCAAATTTTTAAACTGTCTCAAGGAGTTTGCAGCAGCAAGCTGCTTCTTTCTAAGAGTCTGAATTTTTTTGGTTCTCCTGGTATGGTCCCATGATAGATCTTAGAGCAAAAGTTTATGAATCTCCACATGCTCTTCTGTCTGAGTGAAAGCTTCAAGTTTGTTCTGCCTCCTATCTGCCATTTTTCTTTTCAACTACTCTATCCTTTTCTATTACTTTTCTCTAAAAATATTTTTCTCAATTTAGTGCTATTGATATTATGGATTAAATATTTGTTTTTCACATTTCAAATTAACAAAGGTTACGTTACCCTGATATCGAAGCTAGTCAAGGACATCACAAGAAAATTGCAGCCCAATATCGCTGATAAAAATAGATGCAAAAGCCCAAAACAAAACAATTTTTATAGCATATTGAGTGCCATGCTGATTTTAAAATATAAAATTTGTATATTAATGCAAATTTATTACATAAACTGTGTTGTAGTGAATGATAAATCTTTGTAGTAAAAATAATTTAGAAAATAAACCCATATCTTTTGCAATTTTAGTTGTTTTATAGAAAAAATAATATAAAATATTTAATTTGCTTTATATACATAATATATACAAAATATATAGGTATGAACATACATATATATCAAATGGCTTGAACTCCTGCCTGATGAAACAATCCTACTGCCTCAGTCTCCTGATTATTTGGGACTATAGGCCCACACACCCACCCCTAGCTGATCTTTTTAATTGTTTTTGTGTTTGTAGAGACGGGGTCTTGCATTGTTGCTCAGGCTGTTCTCCAACTCCTGGCTTCAAGTGATCCACCATTGTAGGCCTTCCAAAGTGCTGAGATTACAGACGTAAATTGCTACACCCAGCCATAAAACCTTTAGAATTAGTTTGTCAGTATCCAAAAAAACAACATGCTTGAATTTTTGGATAGAATTGTGTTCAATCTATAATCAAGCTGGGAAAAAACTGACATTTTGATGCTCCCTTTTAGTATCCATGAACATGTAATATATATTTATTTATTTATTGAGAATTTTTATTTCTCTTATCAGATTTTTGTATTTTTCTTCATACAACGTTTTGCATTATTTTATGAATTATTACCTAAGAATTTACATGTTTGTGCTAATGTAAATAATATTTGTAATTTTAGCTATTTTTCTGTTTTTGGTTTCTAGTTTAATTCTGTTGTGCTTTACAAGCAAACTTTGTATAATTTCTATTTTTTTTAATTCTTAAACTTTTGTTTATGTCTCAGAATATGATCTATAAACAGCTTGGTGAATTCTACATGTGTGTTTGAGATGAATATGTACTTTTAAATTAGTGAATCTAATATTCTATAAATGTCAATTAGTTCTAGTGAACTGGTATTGTTATTTAGTTCTACTATAGTTTTGCTGATTTTCTTTATGCTTGAGATGACAATTCTAATAGAAGAGTATTAAAATCTTCAACTATAATAATATATTTGTCTATTCCTTCCAAGAGTCCTATCAGTTTTTGTTTCCTGTATTTTGACACTCTGTTCTCAGGTATGTACACATTAGGATTGCTACTTTTTTTGGAGAACTGATCCCTTCATCATTAAGTAATGCCCCACTTTACACCTGGTAATTACCTTGCTCTGAAGAGTTCTTTCTCTGAAATTAACGTAGCTCTTTTGCTATTTTTGGATTAATGTTTGCATAGTATATCTTTTTTATTTATTTACTTTTAAACTATTGGAACCAGGTTTTTTCTTGGGTGTTGGTGAGGCACAGCTCCCCTGAGAGAATGCTCTGGGTTCTTGGTCTCCAACTTCTTAAAGAATAAGCAATGGGACCACTGCAGGTGCACTGTATGCTCATAAAAGTAAATATTGGACCCAAGAAGTGTTGCAGAAAGGTGATTTTATTTAGGTAGAGAAAAGAGAAAAAGAGAAAGACTTCTGTGAAGAGTATGGAAGGGGATTCCTGAGGGGAAATCCCAGAGGGGAAAGGGAGCTGCCACCATGTAGGAGGGGTTTCCAGAGAGCTCTGAAGAGAAAACACTTCAGAAGTGTCGGTGAAAAATATTGGACCTTTCTCATTTGCTTTCTTTCCTGTCTCTTTAAGAACACCTGAAGCAGTTGCAGCCATGCAGGGCTGCAGGGAACTGGAGCGGCACCGAGCTGCAGCAGTGCTGGCCAGACAGAACTAAAAGCACACCTTTTCTTCCAAGCTTTCTCTCTCTCTCTCTCTCTCTCTCTCTCTCTCTCTCGGCTGTTTCTCTGGGCAAAAAATCTGTGGGAGGTGGAACAAGCAAATGCTTTCTGTTTATACCGGGGTAGAACTGGGTGTGTGCAGACACGGCCAAGTGTTGGGCTCTTGAACCAGCATGGTGGAGCAGGTGTGCTCCCCGCCCTGCCCCACCCACCCCCTGCCATCCGCAGGCCTTTCTCTCCTAGTTGGCCAAAAGGGGGAACTGGGTCCACCCACAGTCCAGTCCTGCAGTAAGCCACAGCTGGGCAGGGAGAAAAGCAGCAGGGTGGCGCAAAGTGTGTCCTGGCCAGGCACGGAAGCTCTGAGCAAAGCGGCAGTACTTAAGGAAGCACTGTGGGGAAAATGCTTTTGCTGGTCCTCTTGCTCACTGGCCAGCACATTCAGATCCCTAGTGGGGGCAGCATGAAACCGCAGAACGCAGCTGTCAGGGACAGAACAAGGGAACTCCCCCTGGGGCACTTGCCTGCCTGCCATGGGTCCCTGTGTGGGCAGCAGCTCAGGGAGTGGCCTAGGGTGCACACATGGTTCCAGCAACATGGTGGCCACAGGTCCCCAAGTGGAGGTGTGGCAAACTTTCTCCTCTGTCAGGAAGTGGGGCAAAAAAGGCACTTGAACAAGCAAGGTGTCTTCAGTGGCCCGGCCTGCTTCTTTGAGTTGTGTGCTCTAATGGCCCCTCCCTAGAAGCTTACCCTTCTAGGGCAGTTTTATAAATTGGCCTGTGAAAATTGGACCTTTGCTGGAAATATTGGTACCCATCTCCTGAGTCTCACTGGCCTTGTCAGAGCTCGTTCATATGATTACCACCGAACCCAATAGCTCCTTTTGTTCCATGCATCCATGGTGGTCACTGGAGGTCATGCAAGGCTGTGAGCATGAGTCCATGATGTGACTGGAATCCAGTACATGGAATGCCCTCTGATAAGATGGATCATGCATCTTGGGCACACAAAATTTTGGCATACTGACTGCAAGATGTTTTATTTCAGTACCCATTTTACCTGGGGGATGTCTCAGGTCAAAAGGCTGTAATTTTTTTAACCGGGGATGCGGGCATCCCTTGTGTTCAATTTCAGATGGGTGCTTCTATTCCCAAGCTCAAGTCCCCATTAAAATGTATACTGGAAAATTGGGACCAATTTGACACACACAACTTTTGAAGAAGAAGTGGCTCATCTTTCTCTGCCAAACAGAGTGACTGAAATACCCCCTGCTGAGTGGAAAAACCTGGCCTCCAAAGGGAAGTATAGATGATGACACTATTCTACAATTAGACCTGCATTGTAAAAGCAAGAGTAAATGGTTTGAGGTCCCCTATGTACAGCTTTTCTTTTCCCTGAGGAATAAGCCTCAGCTCTGACAGGCCTGTGCACCACACCCTATTCAGCCCTCCTCAGGGCTCCCTCCACATGTGGGACTCCCTGTGGCAACTACCTCCACCAATGCCAACCAGGGCTCCTCAGCTCCTGTACCCCAACAGGAGCCAGGGAGGGCCGAGACAGCCGGGGCATCTCAAGCTACCCGGATGGCTAAACTCTGCCCTCTACAGGCAGTGGGAGGAGAATTTCGAAAAGGATAGATATCCCACAGGTACACAGGCAGTCGCTGGCATGGACCCTCACTGGGATCCAGATTCAGAACAGGGGGACTAGAGCCATAAGCATTTCCTGACCTGTATACTTGAGGGATTAATGTGAATTAGGAAGTCAATGAACTATGCAATGTCCACCATAACTCAAGGAAGGGAAGAAAACCCAACAGCTTTCCTTGAGCAATTGTGAGAGGCTTTAAGAAAGTACACTCCCCTGTCACCAGACTCTATTGAGGGTCAGTTAATACTAAAGGACAACTTTATTATTCAGTCACCAGCAGATAACAGGAGGAAGCTTCAGAAGCTGGCCTTGGGACCAGAACAGAGTCTAGAATCATTGCTGAACCAGGCAACCTCAGTGTTTTATAATAGAGACCAAGAGGAACAAGCTGAAAGGATCAGGAGAGATCAGAGAAAGGCTGCAGCCTTAGTTATGGCCTTCAGGCAAGCAGACCCCAGGGGCTCAAATGAGGGAAAGGCTTGGGTTAGCTGTCAGGCTGGCAAAGCTTGTTACCATTGCAATCTAAAGGGAAGTGTTATAAGAAATTGTCCGCAGAGGAATGGACCACCATCTCCTCCATGCCCACTGTACCAAGGAAATCACTAGAAAGCACACTGTCCTAGGGGCCGAAGGTCCCCAGGGCCTGAGGTGTCTGACCAGATGACCCAATGGCAGGACTGATGATGCCTGGAACAAGTGCCAGCATGAGCCATCACCCTCACAGAGCCCCAGGTAAAGGTGACCATAGAGGTCCAGGAAGTTAATTTTCTCCTGGACACTTCATAGCCTTCTCAGTATTTCTCTCCTGCCCTGGAGACTTGGTACTTGTTAATTCTCTTCCCTCAGACTCTCCCTCTCTAGGCCCTCTCTTCTTAATTCTCTTCCCTCAGACTCTCCCTGTCTTCCCATCCTGGGAAGGACAATTTTTGGTTATTCTGTCTACCCCAATGGCAGTTAAGGTAGTGGAAATTAACTCATGGATTCATCACACTCGGCTGAAGCCTTGGATAACTCCTGAGGAAAGTCATAGACCCTCCACTCCACAGCCTGAAGTTCAAGGAGATAACCCTTCACATACCTGCGAGCCATTAGAAGATCTACATCTGCTTTTCCAACAAGATCCTTAGAGGAGCAACCCCTCATAAGTCTAATTTATTCTAGCATTAATAGGACTATAACCCTCAACATTGCTGTCCCTCAAATAATAGAAAATCTTGGTGCTGGTATTAGGAAAATTACTACATCTATTCAGTTACTATAAGCTGTTTCAGAAGTTAAATATAACAAAAAAGTTGGCTAATTCTGCAAAAGGCAGCTCTCTCTGAAAACCAGCTTAACTCTTTAGCTGCCATAGCTTTAAAAATAAAAGGGTCCTAAATCTGCTAACAACGGAAAGGGGAATCTGTTTCTTTCTAGGAAAAATGCTGCTATTTTGTAAACCAGTTAAGTGTTGTTTTGAACATAGAACTCAGAAATCAATAAAACACGGGGCTAGAGACTCTTGAAAACCTGGCTATGTTCTCTCCTAGGCTCATTTAGGACTCTGGGCCTCGCATCTTTAACCACCTTGTCATATTCATTTCTTGTAGAACCATAAGATCACAATTAATCCTACTGCTGGAACCCTGGATGTCCTTGACTCTTGAGCTCTATTGTGGACCTCTAGATCAACCTACACTCCTGAAGGCTCCCCTCTGGAGGAAGCCTTAGCTGTAGGGCCCCTTCTATGCCCCATTTCAGCAGGAAGTGGTTAAAGAGGATAGAGGAACCCAATTGCAACAGAAGTTGAATTTTCCTGTTCAGAGCGGGGAATGAGGGAATGTGTTCACTTTCTGGGTCCATGAGGGGGCATCGTTTTAAGGGCAAGAATTTCCCTGTGCCATGCCCCCCTCCCATCTCTCTCCATCCAGGAGATATAACAGTATATGTTTGAATTTCACAGGCGCGGGAAGAAGCTAAGAGTCAATCACCCCAGTGGAAGTTTAAAGGAACTCCTTTCATTGGCCAGAGGAACTTGGGAACCTGGGAATTTCTCCCAGGATAAATTCCCCTGCTCCTTCACCCATGCCAGATTTCCAGCTCTCTGGAATTCCCTCCTACATGGTGGGAGCTCCCTTTCCACTCTGGGATTTCCCCTCTGGAATCCCCTTCCATACTCTTTGTGGAAGTCTTTCTCTTCTTCTTTTTTCTCTACCTAAGTAAAATCACCTTTCTGCAATACTTCTTGGGTCTAATATTTACTTTTATGGGCAAACAGCACACCTGCAGTGGTTCCATCACTTATTCTTTAAGAGGTTGGAGGCCAAGAATCCAGAGCATTCTCTCGGGGGAGCTGTGTCTCACCGGCACCCAAGAAAAAACCTGGTTACACTATTAAGATTTTATATTTAAAGTGGGTATCTGACAGACAAAATATAGTTGGGTATTGTTTCATGGTTTTTGTTTGTTTGTTTTTTAACAAAAATACTTTAAGTCCCTGCCTTTTTATCAGTTGATGTGGAGGAAAAAGATCTTAACTCTTATCATTAAATGTTAGTGCTTTCAGGACTTAAAAGACCTGAGTATCTGGGACGTGACCTTGAGAAGTGATTTTTAGCCCTTCCTTTTCTTCCTTTATATAAGGCAGGAAGACTAGATGGTGCTGAATAGTCTAATTGCCCTCTCTAATTGATAATGTTATTACCAAATGGCTACTTTTTTTCATTCTATGCCTGGAGCAATGGGAAATGTTTCTTATGTCTTCTTCTTTAAGATGCTAATGTGGCTTTAGAGGTAAAGCTCATAGAAGTGTGGTGTTCCCTTAAGTCTAGTCCCCAAGTGATTTTTCACTGTCAAGCTAATTCACACTCAGCTTCTGGCAATTAATTAAAATTACCATTTAAATGCTCTTACTAATATATGGCTAAAGAGGAGTTGAGTGAGCTATATGAGCTATCTCAGGTTTCACTGTATTTGTTTTTCTCTCCAAATTTCAGGGAGGCACTTTGCCCTGTAATGGTATTTCTCTGATAATTCTAGAAAAGAACATTGATTTTCAGTTTATTCCTTTTTTTTTTTTTTTTAAGATGAAGTCTCACATTGTGGCTAAGGACTGAGTGCAGTGGTGCCATCTCAGCTCACTGCAACCTCTGTCTCCCAGATTCAAGGGATTCAAGTGATTCTCCCACCTTAGCCTCCTGAGTAGCTGGGATTACAGGTGTATGCCACCAAACCCAGCTAATTCTTGTATTTTTAGTAGAGATGAGGTTCCATCATGTTGGCCAAACTGGTCTTGAACTCCTAACCTTAAGTGATCCACTTGTCTTGGCCTCCCAAGAGGCTGGGATTACAGGAATGAGCCACTATGCCTGGCCCACTTTTTATCTTATATGACAGGAACAATAACTTCCAAGATCTTTACATGCAGGAGCTAAAACTGGAAGTGTGTGTGTATGTTTTTGTGAGATAATTTATTTAAAAGATACTTATTTTTAACAGAGATGGCCATAATTTGATTTTCTGTGTAAGATATAGAAGATTATTTGATACAAACACCAGTATTCAATCACATATAGCATTATTTAATGTCATTAGTGTTTCAGTATACTGAATTTAGAATCACATGAGCAAAGGTTTAAGTATTGCTTTTACCATTTATATCTAGACTTTGATCTTATTACTTCTCTAAGTTACAATGCCCTCATTTATAAACTCAGAAAAAATAACCCTTACTCCCTTACTTAATAAGATACTTATTATTTAAACAACAACTGAACAGCTACTTATTGGATCTATTTCTTTTTCAGAAACTGTAATTAGAATTCTGACAGTTCAAGCGACCCAAGTTACAGTGATAAGTCACCTCTCCTGCTTCATAGTGCTGTGCTTCATAGTTCCTTGTATATTTGTACCCAAACCTTCTATTTATTGAAATACTTAAAACTACTTTTTTTTTCTTTTTTCCCCTTATTTCTTCTTTTTTAAAAAAGGGATAACTGTGCAGAACATGCAGGTTTGTTACATAGGTATACATGTGCCATGGTGATTTGCTGCACCTATTGACCTGTCCTCTAAGTTCTTGCCCCTCACCACCCCCATCCCTAACAGGCCCTGGTTTGTGTTGTTTCCCTCTTGATATCCATATGTTTTCAATGTTCAACTCCCAGTTTTTGGTTTTCTGTTCCTGTGTTAGTTTGCTTAAGATAATGGCTTCCAGCTTCATCCATGTTTCTGAAAATGACATGAACTCATTTCTTTTTATGGCTGCATAGTATTCCATGGTGTATACGTACCACATTTTCTTTATCTAATCTATCATTGATGGGCATTTAGTTCCATGTCTTTGCTATTGTAAATAATGCTGCAATAAACATATGTGTGCATGCATCTTTATAGTAAAAAAATTTGGGGGGTATATACTCAGTAATGGGATTGGTGGGTCAAATGGTATTTCTGATTCTAGATTCTTGAGGAATTGCCACACTGTCTTCCATAATGGTTGAACTAATTTACATTCCCACCAACAGTGTAAAAGCATTCCTATTTCTCCACAACCTTGCCAGCATCTATTGTTTCTTGAATTTTTAACAATCTCCATTCTGACTGGCATGAGATGGTATCTCACAAAGTTATAGGTGATTCCAATTCCAAGATTGTAATATTACATGGTTTTCAGTGATTAAATTTTGTCACTCTGTGTCTAAGAGAAATTTCAGGGTCTTTTTTATTATAGTTATCATGTTGAATGTACCTAATTTAAGCTTCTTTCAATTTCTTTATGTCTGCCACTGTAAAGCTGCCAATAAATGCAAGGAGGTTATAAACTCAGTTGACATATTCTTATAGACCTGAACAGTAGCCATTGTGCGTAAATTCTCTCAAACAAATCCCTTTGTTCTGTTTTTAAAAGAAATGATAAGAAAACTCAAAGATTAATGTTTTTGAAGGATTACACAAATAAATTTTATGACATTAGTGCCTTGGACATGCAACATTCCTCCTAAATTAAGGAGTTAGTTTCACATTAAATTTATTTTTAGAAAATTTAAAATTAGATTTCCAGCATATTAAAATAGATAAAAATTTTATTTCTACATAGGGATTGAAATAATGAGATTTCTCTAAAAAATAGAGTAATTACACTGCAGTTGAAAAATTAGACAATTCTAAGGAAATGCATTTACGTTATCTTCATATAAGAGTTTGTCCAAAAAATGCATGGCATCCTTATCCTCAAAAATTCTTATGTAGGAACTAAAATATATCATATAAACACTCTAATTATTATCTGTAGTTGAAAAAAAAAGAAGTAATTTCTTTAGAGAAGCACCTATATGAAAAGCACTTAGGGACGATAGAACAGCAATTTGCCAGTGTGTGATTGAACCAGGCAGTGTTTCCTTCATTTCTTCTGCCTGCTTTTACCATCACCATGGGCAACATAGTGCCAAATCAAAACACAGTCCTGCTGGTAAATATAGTACATGGCTGCCATGGGATTACAGGATGAGGTAAGAATATTCTTGCCATTCCCATTCTGAGGCACAAACTATATGTTCCAGCTTTCGTGAGTCTCTTTAAAAGGACCTCTGGCTTCTGGAACAATGGTTATCCCCTAAAAATTCATTTACAGAAACACATGGAGATTTTCCTGGCTATATTTATGACTTTAGAGATTACTGGGGAGCAAAATGAAACCAGGTATTCAATTCACAGTAAAAATAAATATGAGAAATATGGTTCTGAGTCACTACATTTACTGTAATTCAATGTACCCAATAACACATCCACAAACATACACACAGACACAGACACACACACACACACACACACACACTCTCTCTCTCTCTCTCTCTCTTTTCTTTTCTCTGCCCTTAAAAGTAAAGTGTATTTCTTTTGAACCTGAATAGCACCTAATTTGCTTAACTAACATTGGTAATTTTATTTGCCTTACAATTAGTGTGTGTAAACTGTATCTTTACCATTGAACTTAGCTCCCTGAGGTCAGGAAACACAGATGATTTTTCACTTCCTACACAGTGGTCTGGTAAGTGCTTTATATTCATGGTGACAACCTGAAGCATCACGTCAATTTGACTAAACCAGGTGCCAGCCGTGCTTCTTAAAATATGCTTTCACAAACTAAAAATCCTAATATTGTTTCATTAGTACAGTTATGGTAAGTTATTTGAATATATTATCTTTAAAATGTATATACACAGAAATATTACTCAGATCTCATTTTTATTATTTTGATTACTATTTATTTCTTAAACACTTTATTTGACCTTCTTATTTTTGTCTAGTCAAATATTATTACAATGACAATTACATCCATTAAGAGCTTCTTTAATGCCACACACTGTGCTCAACCATTTACATATATACTACCAATTACATAAAATGTATTTTTATCCTCATCCAATGGGTAGCTGAAAACACAGTTTCAGATAGCCTAATTAAATTGCCTGAATTCATATAAATAGTTGAATTGACATTAAAAGCTAGATTTTTATTTTTCCAAATCCTATGGAATTTTCACAAAACTCTCGTATTTCTCTTTTTTTTTTTTTTTTTTTTGAGATGGAGTCTCACTCTGTACCCCAGGCTGGAGTGCAGTGGCACGATCTCGGCTCACTGCAACCTCCGCCTCCCTGGTCCTGGTTCAAGCAATTCTCCTACCTCAGCCTCCCACGTAGCTGGGATTACAGGCACGAGTCACCATGCCCAGCTAATTTTTGTATTTTTTGGTAGAGATGGGGTTTCACCATGTTGGCCAGTCTGGTCTTGAACTCCTGACCTTGTGATCCACCTGCCTCAGTCTCCCAAAGTGCTGGGATTACAGGGATGAGCCACTCCACCCAGCCTCTCTTATTTCTCTATAAATACTTTGAATTTTAAAATTATCACTTTTTTAAAGAAATGATTAGTATGTTGGAGATCATATTAAAATTAACATATAGAACGATTGATCTGATGTCTACTACAGACTCTAGCTCCTTCAGTTTCCAGAATCGACCATATACATTGGGAGGTGCCCACTTCACTGGCCCTGTCTTGAAACATTACAAGGAGAATGGAAGATATGGGGTTATAACATCTAGAGCCTGTGGAGGGAGGATAAGTCAAACTGCAATCTTCAGGTACAAAATATTAAAGCAGTCATGCAACTAATTAATTGTACCTTTAATTGTACCTTTAACTTTACAGAATACATAAAGCTACAAATAATGAAGAACACGAGAAAGGCAAAAATAATGGATGGTTTCTGCGTGCACTCATCTAATATTACCATACTTATCTCAAGTAAAGTGTGGGAAGTATGGCAGTACTAGATAAGTGCATACAGAAAAATGTGCTAGCATGTCACTTGGAGATGATACTGGCTAAAATTTGTGAGGATGTTCCTGGGTGTTTTGACTTGAAAATTAAAAGACAAGATTTGTTAGACTGCAAAATTTTCTTAGCATAATGAATTTGTTTAATAACATAAACTAACTTCCTTTCTATAAGGTCTACTTCTATACTACCTAGTATTTATATGACTGGCATGCCTCCAAAAATTAATTCTGGTAATTACTGAAAACAGTGAAAATAGCAAACATTTTCCCATGTTGGCAAAATGTTTGATCTTATTTTTTTAAATAATACTTTAAGTTCTGGGGTACATGTGCAGAATATGCAGGTTTGTTACATAGGTATACATATGCCATGGTGGTTTGCTGTATCCATCACCGTGTCATCTACATTAGGTATTTCTCCTAATGCTATCCTTCCCCTTTCCCCCTACCCCTGCTATCTTCCCC
>CAUYLG010042046.1:0-28533 GCA_963573385.1 Cacajao melanocephalus | reverse complement strand
AGCATGGAATGTTTTTTCTTCTGTTTGTATCCTGTCTTATTTCCTTGAGCAGTGGTTTGTAGTTCTCTTTGAAGAGGTCATTCATGTCCCTTGTTAGTTGTATTCCTAGGTATTTTATTCTCTTTGTAGCAATTGTGAATGGGAGTTCGCTCATGATTTGACTCTCTGTTATTAGTGTATAGGAATGCTTGTAATTTTTGCACATAGATTTTGTATCCTGAGACTTTGCTGAAGTTGCTTATCATCTTCAAGGGATTTTGGGCTGAGATGATGGGGTCTTCTAAATATACAATCATGTCATCTGCAAATAGAGACAATTTGACTTCCTCTTTTCCTAATTAAATACCCTTTATTTCTATTTCTTGCCTGATTGCTCTGGCTAGAACTTCCAATGCTATGTTGAATAGGAATGGTTAGAGAGGGCACCCTTGTCTAGTGCCAGTTTTCAAAGGGAATGCTTCCAGTTTTTGACCATTTAGTATGATATTGGCTGTGTGTTTGTCATAGGTTTTGGGAAGGTCTAAGTGTCCAGGAATTTATCTATTTCTTCTGGATTTACTGGTGTATGTGCACAGGGTTGTTTGTAGTAATCTCTGATGGTAGTTTGTATTTCTGTGGAATTAGTGGTGATATTCCCTTTATCATTTTTTATTGCATCTATTCAATTCTTCTCTCTTTTCTATCAATCTGGCTAGCAGTCTATTTTGTTGATCTTCTCAAAAAACCAACTCCTTGATTTATTTATTTTTAAGGGTTTTTTTTTTTAATGTCTCTATCTCCTTCAGTTCTGCTCTGATCTTAGTTATTTCTTGTCTTCTGCTAGATTTTGAATTTGTTTGATCTTGCTCCTCTAGCTCTTTTAATTGTGACAATAGGGTGTCAATTTTAGATCTTTCCTTGCTTCTCATGTGGGCATTTAGTGCTATAAATGTCCCTTTAGACACTGCTTTAAATGTGTTCCAGAGATTCTGGTGTATTGCGTCTTTATTCTCACTGGTTTCAAAGAACATCTTTATTTCTGCCTTCATTTCCTTATTTATCCACTAGTCATTCAGGAGAATGTTGTTCAGTTTCCATGTAGTTGTGCAGTTTTGAGTGAGTTTCTTAATCCTGAGCTTTAATTTGATTGCACTGTGGTCTGAGAGATTGGTTGTTATGATTTCCATTCTTGTGCATTTGCTGAGGAGTGATTTACTTCCAATTATGTGGTCAATTTTAGAGTAAATGTGATGTGGTGCTGAGAAGAATGTATATTCTGTGGATTTGGGATGGAGAGTTCTGCAGATGTCTATTAGGTCCTCTTGGTCCAAATCTGAGTTCAAGTCCTGGATATCCTTGTTAGATTTCTGTCTTGTTGATCTAATATTGACAGTGCAGTGTTAAAATCTCTCACTATTATTGTGTGAGAGTCTAAATCTCTTTGTAGGGCATAAGAAGTTGTTTTATGTATCTGGGTGCTCCTGTATTGGGTGCATAAGTATTTAGGATAGTTTTTCTTGTTGCATTGATCCTTTTACCATTATGTAATTCCCTTCTTTGTCTCTTTTGATCTTTGTTGGTTTAAAGTCTGTTTTATCAGAGACTAGGATTGCAGCCCCTGCTTTTCTTTGCTCTCCATTTGCTTGATAAATCTTCCTCCATCTCTTTGAGTCTTCATGTGTCTTTGCATGTGAGATGGGTTTCCTGAATACAGCACACTGATGGGTCTTGATGTTTTATCCAATTTGCTAGCCTGTGCCTTTTGACTGGGGCATTTAGCCCATTTACATTTAAGGTTAATATTGTTATGTGTGAATTTGATCCTGCCTGTTGATACTAGCTGGTTGTTTTGCCCATTATTTGACACACTTTCTTCCTTGTGTCTATGGCTTTTATCATTTGGTATGTTTTGCAGTGACTGGTATTGGTTGTTTCTTTCCATGTTTAGTGCTTCCTTCAGGAGCTCTTTTAAGGCAGGTCTGGTGTGATGAAATCTCTCAGCAGTTCCTTGTCCATGAAGGATTTTATTTCTCCTTCACTTATGAAGCTTAGTTTGGCTGGATATGAAATTCTGAGTTGAAAGTTCTTTTCTTTAAGGATGTTGAATACTGGCCCCCACTCTCTTCTGACTTGTAGGGTTTCTGCCAAGAGATCCGTTGTGAGTCTAATGGGCTTCCCTTTGTGTGGCCGCCTTTAGCAATTTTTTCCTTCATTTCAACCCTGGTGAATCTGATGATTATGTGCCTTGGGGTTGCTCTTCTTGAGGAATATCTCTGTGGTGTTCCCTGTATTTCCTTGACTTGAATATTGGCCTGCCTTGCTAGGTTGGAGAAGTTCTCCTGGATAATATCCTGAAGAGTGTTTTCCAGCGTGGATTTATTCTCCCTGTCACATTCAGGTACACTGATCAAACGTAGATTAGGTCTTCTCTCATAATTTCATATTTCTTGGAGGCTTTGTTCATTTCTTTTTACTTTTTTCTCTAGTCTTGCCTTCTCATTTTATTTCATTGACTTGATCTTCAATCTCTGATACCCTTTCTTCTGCTTTGTCAGTTTGGCAATTGAAACTTGCATATGATTTGCAAAGTTCTCGTGCTGTGTTCTTTAGCTCCATCAAGTCATTTATATTCTTCGCTAAGCTGTTTATTCTAGTTAGCATTTCATCTAACCTTTTTCAAGGTTCTTAGTTTCTTTGCATTGGGTTAGAACATGTTCCTTCAACTTAGAGAAGTTTGTTATCACCCACCTTCTGAAGCCTGATTCTGTCAATTCATCAAACTCATTCTCCATCCAGTTTTGTTCCCTTGCTGGTGAGGAGTTGTGATCCCTTGGAGGAGGAGATGCATTCTAGTTTTTGGTGATTTCATCCTTTTTGTGCTGGTTTCTTCCCATCATAATGGATTTATGTACCTTTTGTCTTTGAAGTTGGTGACTTTCTGATGGGGTCTCTCAGTGGACATTATTTCTGTTGATGTTGAAGCTATTTATTTCTGTTTTTTAGTTTTCCTTCTAACAGGCCCCTCTGCTGCAGGACTGCTGGAGGTCCACTCTAGACACTGCTTGCCTGGGAATCATCCGTGGGGGCTGCAGAACAGCAAGGATTGCTGTCTGTTCCTTCCTCTGCTACCTTCGTCCCAGAAGGGTACCCGCTAGATGTCAGCCAGAGCTCTCCTGTATGAGGTGTCTTTTTGAAAATACAGGAGTTAGGAAGCCACTTAAGGAGGCAGTTTGTCCATTATCAGAGCTCAAGTGCTATGCTGGGAGCTGTTTGAGTCTAATGCAGTGGAACTCACAACCGTCCCTTTTCCCAGGTGCTCTGTCCCGGGAAGGTGGGGCTTCATTTATAAGTTCCTGATGGGCTGCTGCCTTTTTTTTTTTTTTTTCAGAGATTCCCTGCCCAGCAGGGAGGGAGTCTAGTCACAGTCTTCCTGCAGAGGTGTTGCTGAGCTGCCGCTGGCTCTGCCCAGCTGCTATGTAAACTTCTTTGCGATTTTGTTTACACAAGTAAGGTTAGAGCTGCCTCAGTAATGGCGGATGCCCTCCCTCAACCGATCTCAACTGTTGTGGGTTGAGGTCAAACTGCTGTGCTGGCTGCAAAACATTCAAGCCAATAGGTTTCAGTTTGCTGGTCTTTGTGGGGGTGGAACCTGCTGAGCCAGATCACTTGGCTCCCTGTCTCAGCCCCCATTTTTTCAGGGGAATGGACAGCTTCGTCTTGCAGGCATTCCAGGTGCCAGTTAAAACAGCAGCCCAGATTTGTCCTGGAAACCTGCAGTGCTTGTTGGCCTGGTGGGAATCTCCTGGTCTGTGGGCTGTAAAGTCCGTGGGAGAAGTGCTGTATCTGAAACGGAGTGCTGGAGTGGCCAGAAAAGTCCCCGATGGCTTGTGTTTGGTAAGAGGGGGTCCTATGGCCCATTGCACTTTCCAGGTGAGGTATTGCCCCACCCTGCCTCAGTTTGCCCTCCTTGGGCTACACCAACTGTGCAACCAGTCCCATTGAGATGAACCTCGTACCTCAGTTGGAAATGCAGAGATCACTCACCTTCTGCATCACTCTGGCTGGGAACTGCACTCCAGAGCTGTTCCTATTTGGCCATTTTGGTGGAAGTCCCTATATGTTAACATTTATCTTGAAACTTTACTGAATTCAGTAAAGCTTAGCTCTAAGACTTTCAGTACTATGTTGAATAAGAGTGGTGAAAGTTGACATCCTTGTCTCATTCCACTTTCTAAAGGGAATATTTTCAACTTTCCTTCATTCAGTGTTATATTGGGTCATATATGGCCATTATTATTTTGAGAGACAGTCCTTCTATATCTGGTTTGCTGAGGGTTTTTATCACAAAGAGATGTTTAATTTTATCAAATACTTTTTTGCATCTATTGAGATGATTACATGGGTTTGTCCTTCATTCTGTTAACGTATGTACCATATTTACTGATTTGCACATGTTGAACTACCCTTGCATCAGTGTATAAAACCTACTTTACTGTGGTGTTTTTTTTTTATATTTTGTTGAATTCAGTTTTCTAGTCTCTTGTTGAGAATGTTTGCATATATATTTATAAGTGATATTGGTCTGTAGTTTTTGTTGCTTTTCGGTCCTTGTCTGGTTTTGGTATCAAGGTAATACTGGTCTCATAGAATGAATTAGAGAGAATTACCTACCCCTGGATTTCTTGTAGGAGTCTCAAGAGGGTTTGTATTAGTTCTCCTTTGCATAATTGTTAGAATTTGGCTATAAATCCATCTGGTCCTGGGCTTTTCTTTGTTGGGAGATTTATTACTAATTCAATCTCACTAATTGTTATTGGTCTCTTCTAATTTTCTATTTCCTTTTGATTCAATCTTGAAAGGTTGTATGTTCCCAGAAATTTATATATTTCCTCTGAGTTTTCTAGTTTATAAGTGTATAGATGTTCATAATAGTCTCTGATAATGTTTTCTATAACTGAAATAACATTGTAATGTCTCCTTTATATTTCTCATTGTAATTATTTGGGTCTTTCATTGGTTACTCTAGCTAACCATTTATCAGTTTCATCTATATTTTTTAAAAAAACCTTTAATTTGTTTGGCTTTTTGTATTTTTTGGTCTCTATTTAGTTCTTCTCTGGTCTTTCTTCTTATTTTCTTCTACTAATTTTGGATTTGATTTGCGCTTGCTTTTCTGGTTCTTTAAGGTACAACATTATTTTTTCTACTTTTTGATGCAGGCTTTTGATGTGATTTGGCTGTATCCCTACCCAAATCTCATCTTAAATTCCCACATGTTGTGGGAAGACCCAGTGGGAGGTAAATAAATCATGGGGCAAATCTGTCTCAGGCTATTCTCATGATAGTGAGTAAGTCTCATGAGATTTGATGCTTCTATAAAGAAGAATTTCCTGCATAAGTTCTCTCTCTTTGCCTGCTGCCATTCCTGTAAGATGTGACTTGCCCCTCCTTGCGTTTTTCCATGATTGTGAGGCCTCCTCAGCCATGTGGAACAATAAGCCATTAAACCTCTCTTTTGTAAATTGCCCAGTTTTGGGTATGTCTTTGTCAGCAGTGTGAGAACAGACTAATACAGTAAACTGATACCAGTAGGGTGGGGTGCTGCTGAAAAGCTACCCAAAAATATGGAAATGACTTTGGAACTGGGTAACAGGCAGAGGTTGGAATAATTTGGAGGGCTCAGAAGAAGACAGGAAAATGTGGGAAAGTTTGGAACTCCCTAGGGACTTGTGGAATGGCTTTAACCAGAATGCTGATAATGATATGGACAATAAAATCCCGGCTGAGATGGTCTCAGATGGAGATGAGGAACTTGTTGGGAACTGAAGCAAAGGTAACTCTTGTTATGCTTTAGCAAAGAGACTGGTGGCATTTTGTCCCTGCCCTCGAGATTTGTGGAACTTTGAATTTGAGAGAGATGATTTAGGGTATCTTGCAGAAGAAATATCTAAGCAGCAAAGCATTCAAGATAACACTTAGGTGCTGAACTTGCAAAGGCTGCCTTCTCAGTGTGTCCTCATGTGGATTTTTCCCTGTGTCTGTGTACTTTTCATGTCTCTGTCTCTTTTTCCTTCCCTCCTTCCCTCCTTCCCTCCCGCCTTCCTTCCTTCCTACCTTCCGTCCTTCCTTTGTCCTTTCATTATTATACTTTAAGTTCCGGA
The DNA here is from genome assembly GCA_963573385.1 of Cacajao melanocephalus. Taxonomy (NCBI): domain Eukaryota; kingdom Metazoa; phylum Chordata; class Mammalia; order Primates; family Pitheciidae; genus Cacajao; species Cacajao melanocephalus. The sequence continues at coordinate 22,393 of CAUYLG010042046.1, read as the reverse complement.
GGACATGTGTAGATCATGCAGGGTTTTTACATGAGCTCTTTAAAAATCAGTATTTTGAATTCTTTATCTGGTATTTCAAATAATTCTTTTTGATTAAGATCTATTGCTTGAGAATTATTTTATTCATTTGAGGGTATCATATTACTTGGCTTTTGAGATTTCCTGTGAATTTGTAGCAACAGGTGCTTCTAATTTTGAATTTATTTTCATTTGGTGAGGGGAGACTTCTTCCTTGAAGATGTGACTATGATGTTGGTTGGGTAAGGGCCGTTAGTTTTGCCTCTGAGTGCATGCAGTAATGAATAATCTATAATTTTTTTAGCTATAAATAACATTAGTGGCATCTGTGTTTTCCTCAGTCGTGTTGGGGTGCTGCTATTGGCAGGACCTGTGTGAACTCATGCTGGGAACTGGAATGCCAGATGGGTTTGTCTTCAGGTTTCAATGGTGGGTTAAGTGTATCATCCTTGTTTTCTGTGCAGCATGTGCTGGCACCTTTGTTGGTGGTTCCTGGCAAGCCAATCTTGGGCCTCTTGGATGCCAGTTGTAGTAACAGTGTACCAAGTGAGTTGAGTTGGCTATCAGGCAGTCTGCCTCTTAAGCAGTCAGGGTGGTGTGGGAAATGGTGGTGGTAGTGGTCATGAGATACTATTCTAGTTTCCAAGCACTGTGCTTTCATGTTAGCAATGGTTGCAATTGGCTATGTGGGTCAGTAGATGGCACCTGTAGCTGTGGTGGTAGCAGTAGAATGCTTGTGCCCAACCTCTGTTCCTGAGAAGTGCTTAGGTGTCCCAGGTGGTAGATTGGGTTGTGAAACACTCAGTAGCCTAAATCCTGTGCAGCATCTCTGAGGGAGGCGGTGAAGTTGGACCAGGCAAGCTTGTGCTCAAGCCTCCTCAATGATGGATGCATGCATCAATCTTGATGGGGTGGGGCAGTTCTCAGGCCCCTGGTGAAATGATTGGTTGAGGGGCAACCACTGTTGCACTCAGGTCTTAGCATGGGGAGGATGGTATGGACCCAACAGCTACAATTTTAGCCAGTAAGAGTGAGACTTGCATTTTCTCATGCCCCTGTCCCAGTGGGACTACCTCCCCTGCCCCAGCTCTCACAGCCCGCCCAACTTTTCAGTTAGTCCCGATGGTTTGCACCTAGTCAGTAACTCAATCCCAGGCTATAGGAGCTTCTGTCCAGCTAAAGATCAAGCCTTCTTAGCAACTCTCCTTCTGCTCAGTTCCCAGGAAAAGTGGGTGCTTGGTTCTAGCACCAGCAGCTGGGTCCCAGCCACACTTGTTTCTTGGAGCTGGTTGTGAGAGCCCACCCCCTTTCAAGTGCTGCCCAACTTTCTCCAACAGCTAGGACTGACACTGCTGCTCCCAGGACCATGTCCAGGTTTTCAAGAGCTAGGATCAAGGATGATGTCTTATAGTAGTTGCTGGAGTCTCAAAAGGGGCATAGGACATGCCCTAGAGCAATTCTCACAGTCTCACAGCCATTCCCTAAGATAGATTCAGCACTGGGTAGTGTAAAAATGCTCTCCAATGCCCAGATTGCATGATTCCTCAGTGGGAAAGTGGACCACAAAAAGGCATTCATTCACCCTCTCCCATATTGGAAATTCACTCCCAGTTCCTGGACAACACTCAAGCTTCTTGTTTTCTTTCTTCTTCCTAGATTTTAAAGTTTCTTTTTGCTTTATTGTTGAACTCCCATGTTCCCTCTTGAATAATGTATTCAAAGTATGATTGTCTACACACTACTTTGGTTCCTCTAGTAGATATTGTATGCTGGAAATTCTTCTAGTCAACCATCTTGGAAAAGAAAACCATGTCCTTCAGTAACAATTGTAATTTCATTTCCATTATTTCTTAGCACACATGTTGAAACATTCATTGCTCAGCCTGTCAGCTTTCCTTCTCCCCTCTTCATGAATTAAAAGCTTATTTATTCCTGGCATCTCAGCTTAAGTGCTGCTTCCTTTAGAAGCCCTCCTTGACCTCCATGCCAAGTGAAATCTTTTATGTGGGTTATCATGCACAACTCCTTTATAGCATGTGTCACAGCTGCTTTTACAACGTTTGTGATTAATTAATGCCTGACTTGCCCACCAGACTAAGAAACATAATAATAGAAACTTGCTTGTTTTTGTTTATCATTTTATCTCCAGTACCCAGCGCCACACCTATATGCCAAATAATTAGGTATGTGCTGGATGAAATGAATGATCCTAAAAAAAAATTTTCATATTCAATAAGGGCACTACACTTGCAAACCCACAGCCAGTAATGTTACGATACAGCATCCTAAAAGTTAGAGGCCTCCCATAGACTAAAATCCCATAGTCCTTGAAAATGGATGCTTAATTTTTCAGGCTATAAATTTTTCTTTCAAAGAGATATATAACAGATCTGACTCTGAATAATAGTGAGTGAACTGTAGATCCTGCTATCAAAGATAGTAACTCTACAAGCAGAAATAATTTTCAAAGAAGCAACCATAATTTTATAATTTTTAAAAAATAAAATGGTAGAAAGCATTGCTAAAAACATATTAATAGAATTTTAGTTCCTAAAATAAGATTTTCATTGAGTTAAAATGGGAGAGATATATTTCTTTTGGCCAAATGTTTAAATGATTTATGGTACCTGAAATGATTGAATTGCTGTATAACCAGAATTTTACTCATTACCAAGTTATAATCAATTCTAATAAACTAATATAAAAAGCATTCAGCTCAGGTAGTTGAATGGTTCAACATTCAATAATACATGTAACAGGATAATTTTTTACATGGATAAAAAATCCCTTAGAAATTACAAAGCAAGTCTGCGTTTACTCTTAAGATTGTCATCAATACAGAAACATTAATCAAACCAAGTGAAAATTGAATGCAATTAGTGGCTTAGGAATTAAAAAACTTTCTCAACTAAATGAAAAAGGGCTAATTCTGCATCTCCATGATAAACATGCTACAAAATCAGTAATATTTTGGTAAGTATCCAGAAACAAAAAGCATTTTCCCAGATATTCAAGAAGTTCTTTCCAAATAGATATATAACAAAAGATATACATACTACACTTCCCTCTCCTTACAGGAATTCCTTGAATCTCTACTTTGCCTTTTAAGTGGTGGTTGAAAGGAAGGTATAAGGTTGCTTCCAGGAATGAGTTTTAGAAACAATAAATTATAAGCATTATCCATTTACAAAGAGATGTGCAAAGTCTAAAGGACCTTGATTGTTAGTATATAGTCAAATAAGAAAAAAATAAATGTAACCAAAGTTATTGACTATCCCATTATGGCAAAAAGAGGAAGTGGCAGAGAATCAAAATGCTCTCTGAGGGCAAAACCCAGGTCTTTTGGATGCTTAAACTCTTATGAATAGTAAGACATCAATAAATCTTTATATAGGTTAATTAATGGTTATGTGTCTTTTTCCCCTTATAAATCAAATTTTACTCTTATCAAAAGAATATCCAGATACTTCTTAATAACAATAGGTAGATTCAGTTCTTATGAGTACTACAGAGTAAAATAGGGAAACACAAATGTGCACACATATATACACACACATAGAAGATAATAGTAAGGAAAATTTAGAAACCAATACCAAATTTTGAAAAGAAATTTTAGGCAGCTCTTATTTTCCTTTTGAAAATATTTGTGTTCTACAAACTTGTAAATAAATATGAAGACAAAGTAAAAATGAATATCCCCATATTTGCTATTAAAATAACCATGAAAGAAATAAAAAAAGATGAGATGAGAAAAAATTAAAATATACCAGCGGTGAACACAATAGAAGTAGCTGTGTGCTCAGTCATTCTAGGTACTTAATCAATATTCATTGACTGAACAAATAAGTCTCGGTCAGGAAAAGAATTATTTTATAACTCAGGTGTCAGTCTAAAAAAAAGAGTCCTTTTTCTCTATTTTTAGTAATCCAGTATGCATTTATAGGGCAACTCAATGTCTCATATACTGTCGAAAACTAAGGTATAAGCAATACATGAAAACAGGATGTAAGACATGAAAAAGACAGAGACCTGCAAACAATTACATGTAACACAATATGCTGAGCACTATAGTAGAAGACGCATAGGTATTTCTACGCAGGAGGAATCTGGGTTAGGCCAGCGAAGAGAAGTAACATCTAGAATTTGTTGTTAAAAAATGAACAGGAAATTTATATATGAATACCAATATCTAACAGAGGAGGGAAAAAGATAATTGAAATGATTCCTTTATACTATACACAACCAAGAATGTACCTGAGAGAGATGAATGGATTGTATTTGGTACTTCAACTGCTATTACTTCTACAATGGACATTTCACTTTAGACCTTACATTAAGAGTAATTTCTTTGCCAATATTTGTTTCTTTTTAAGCAATTGTTATAAACACCTATATGATGGAGGCAAGTAGCATTTTTTTTTTTTACTGAAAGTTTTTATTTCCATGCTTGTTTCCCTGACAAGAAAAAGCAAAACTCCTTTCCTCTATTTTCATAAATTTTCATTTCCTTCATTGCTGTAGTCACTAAATTATGTTCTCTTCTGTTCTCTCTCAATCTTCATGCATCACTTGTCCACTGTAGTGTGGATTTTTCCGGAAAAAGCTTACTTCTTGTACTGCATTGTCTCGGCGATCTGGCCTGGCATATAAATAGATATTCTGAATTCCCTCAGCTAAAAGTGAATTTCCTGGTGGGCCTATTGATTATCCATTCAGTACTTCAGAAAGAGCTGGAAACTGGATGACATGGCTTAGCATCACTTTTTTTGGTCAAATGGATTTTGGTGTTAGAAAATGTTTGTTCAAGTTTGGTATTCTAGAAATTGCTCTATAACCATGCAATTTTCTACAGAATAAAGTAACATGCAGAGGACTAAATTTTATGAAAGATTCCTTACTTTGGAGACAAACCTAGGATCCACATAAATGGTGAATTTTTACCTCCCAAGTAGTGTTTTGCCTAACTATAACACTTTGTGTCCCTGAGAAGAGAAGAAAAAAGACAAAATTAGAGTATCTGAGCTAAACAAACTCTCATGGAACTTTTTTTTAGGTGCTCTAGATTAGGTGTTTTCTTCATCTGGTGAAATCACAGAAGTAGAATTAGCTACAATTCACCATATTTAAGCCATTGAATTACATAAAATTCTGTAAGACGGCGGTCCCCAACCTTTTTGACACCAGGGATCAGTTTTGTAGAAGACAATTTTTCCACAGAAGGTGGGGGTGCGAGTTTGTTTGGGGATGAAACTGTTCTACCTCAGGTCGTCAGATTTTAGATTATAATAAGGCATGCACAACCTAGATCCCTCACATGCACAGTTCACGATAATGTTCACACTCCTATGAAAATATAATGCTACTGCTGAGCTGACGGGAGTTGGAGCTCAGGCAGTAACACTTTGTGCCTGCTCATCCCCTGGTATGCAACCTGGTGGCTAACAGGCAACAGACCAGTACTGTTCTGTGCCCCAAGAGTTGGGGACCCCTGCTATAAGGAATAAATTTGGAAATATTCATGCTATTCTGCCTCTTTTCTCAAATTGTTCTCAAGTATCTTCATACTATGTCTTAGGGATCACTAAAACAAATGTATGGTTATTTTATAAATTAAAAATTAAGGAGATTCAAAATAACATTACAATCAGAACAGCATTTTCCTTCCCCAAAATGTTCCTCCAAAAGACATATGACTTTCTCTAACTTTGACTGATGACTTAACAGTAAGTTTTATAGCCATCTTGATTACAAATAAAATGCCATAAGACCTCAAAGTGCATATTAGCTAATGAAACTTAGAATACATGCTAGAAAAAAAAAATCTGCCATGTCTTCCTGGTTTCTAAGCCAGAAGATTCCTGGACAACTCTTTGATGTCCTTGGTAGATCTTCCAGTAAATCTTGGGACCAGCCACTCAGGATAGTTTTTAATCTCTAGATAGAGAGAGTGACACAAAAATCTACAACTCAACAATAGGGATTTCAGATTTTCCCATTGGATGAGCTAAATTTCTGGGAAAGCTACAGTTTTCCTGCTCCCCACTCAATACAAACCAATACACCTCGGAGATATTAGAATCTTTGTAGAGTTAAATTTCTCTAGAATTTGATAGCCAGATAATTAACCCAACCAAGAAGCCTTGTGTTCATTGTCTGATTGCCTTGTCTGCAATGAAAACTGTATTACATAAGTGCTGATAGCATTTATGTTTTTTTTTTTTTTGTGGTCCTCTGTGTGATGCCTTTTTAAGTTGTTGGTGGCTGCTAACAATCCCAGGAGTGATGCCAATGTGTTTTGCACACTTTATTTATCTTAGCATTTATGAGGTTAACTTCATAAAATATTGCTAACTGGCCATTGCTACAAACCACAGAACATTCTTACTGCTCAGCCAACTTTCAGTCCCTGGAACTCTGCAACTGTATAGGCAAAATGATACTCTCCTTTAGAGATAAAATCTTATCCCTTGAAAGTTTTGTTCTCATTTTGTGTCTTCTCTCTAGATTTAAACTACTAAAGCTACTGGCTTTGTGCATTCAGATCTTAAACTCTTTATTTCCACCTTTTGACAGGTCTATAGTCAGGGTGGTTGCCAATCAGTGTTCATACATATTAGTTTCTTTTTGTGAATTTTCAACACAGGGAAGTGTGACTTCAATAAAATGCACTGTTTTTTTCCTCTGGTAAATTAATTTCTCCATGGCTTAATGATAACAACTGTCTTAGGTCAATATTACAATGGCTCTATACTAAATATGTTGAAGCTTTAGCTTATAAATTTAAATTTTAGGCTATACCAGGAGAACTCTCAAGGTTAAACTTCATTTTGTATATGATATTTTGCCTAAGATAAAATTTTATAACAATCCAACACAAAAGCGAAGAATGTTTTATTGACATGGTTAGAGACTTTACCTTGAAGTTTACCCTAAAGCACTGAACTAAAAAATCACTTATCACATATATGTTATGATGGTAAACATGTAAAGGAAGATATTTTAAAGACCTGTTTCCTTAAGAATGTAGAGTTTAAGATATTAAAAATGATTCTGAGGACACATAAATACTTAGAAAATAATATGCATGTGCATAAAAGTATATATAAATATATACACAGATATTTTGATTAAAAGCTCATTGAATAAAACAATCTTATGTGTTTGTGTGCATGTTTAAAAATATATATGTATATAAAGACATAAACTGTCAGTGTTTAAAATACAGAATAAATTTCATTCAATATCCATTTATTGAATATAATTAAAATATTTTATTCATATATAGAAATAGAATATATTCATCCTTAAAATATTTTATATAGTTCAGAATATTTTTTCAAATTACAAGAACACAGTGTTTTTTGTTTTTTTGTTTGTTTTTTTGTTTTTTGGAGACGGGGTCTCATGTTATCCAGGCTGGAGTGCAGTGACTATTCAGAGGCACGATCCCACTACTGATCAGCACCAGAATTTTAACCTGCTCCGTTTGGGACCTGGGCTGGTTCACCCCTCCTTAGGTAACCTGGTGGTCCCCTGCTGCCAGGAGGTCACCATATTGATGCCAAATTTAGTGTGGACACCCAATTGGCATAGCGCACAATAGCCCAGAACTCCTGGGCTCAAGCGATCCTCTCACCTCAGCCTCCTGAGTAGCTGGGACTACAAGCACACGCCACCATGCCTGGCAAGAACACAGTGTTTTATGAAAGAAATATTTTGCCTAAAATAGTTAGTGGACTAAGCTAATAGTCCATTTTTGTCTGAGACTTTTAAAAAACTAAGAATACCTTTTGTAAATATGTATGTCTGTACATAGACTCCAATAAAGACAATTAAGAGAGTGGGCATTTAAAAAGCAAGCTTTTCTTTTGGGTGGAGAAAACAAACATGATGAATTTTATCTTCTCAAGGGCCTAATATTGATACTTATATATTTATTAATTTTTCTGCTTCAGATAAAGGAAACAGCTCTTCTGTGAGCTAGAAAGGCAGACTAAAGGAATTCCTTTAATTAATTGGAGGAAAAGTTATATATTAACAGACTGCCTGTGTTTGAGAAAGGAATGATGTGAGGTTTCTAAAAGATAAACAATCCGACGATACTCTGACACTCCTAGTCTTAAAATTTTAAGACACTATTAGCAAACTATTTTAAAAATTGCAATATAAAATTTAGCATAAGTCAAAGAAAAGTTTATATATGTCAATAAGAAAGGTAATAATGTATACCTTAAACATTTCATTCTTTTGGAAATTTCTCTAAAAATGTCATGCTAAAAGCCTACAATGCATAGGTGAAAAGATAGCCTTTTTAAAACTTGGTCTAAGGCAATTCATATCCATTAGAGGAGCAGGGAAATATCTTGACCTCCTACTTCACGTGCCATACACATACACACACACATCAGTTCCACTTCTATATGGTTTTCAGCTTTAAATGGGAAAAGTGAAACACATAGAGAAATAGAGAAAAACAGAAAACATCTTTGCAGCTTGAAGTAAATAAAAATTTTTAAACAACATATAAAAAACACTAACAATGACTTTAAGAAATTCTAAATTTAACTATGCTACTTTTGTTTATCAAAAGAAACCATTAAGAATAAAAAGGCGTGGTGGAACAAGAGGCAGAATACAAGGATCCATTAATTGTAACCCCCGCAACACCTGCAGGGGCACCAATTTAACAACTATCTACAGAGAAAAAACACCTTCATAAGAACTACAAATTGGAGCGGGGGGTGGGGGGGGTGCTTAGTACCTAGTTTTATCTTCCTATCACTGAAAGCAGCACTGAAGAGATAGAGAAAAAGTATTGAATTGCAGGTGTTACCCCTTCCCCAAACCCCAACAGGGCCTGCATGGTGCAGAGAGCATCACTGGGTGCTGGGGAAGGAGAGCAAAGCAATTATGAGACATTAAACTCAGTGCTGTTCTAATAGAGGAGAAAGGAAAACCAGACCAAACTAACCTAAAGCCGCCCATGGAGGGAGCATTTAAACTAGTGCTAGCCAGAGGAGGATCCCCAGATCCCAGCTGTTGGAAGTTGAGTTCCTGCAAACCTTACCCCAAGGACCAAAGTGCTGTGGGTCTTGAAGAAACCTTGAAAGGCAGTACAAAAGGACTGTAGCTCTTAGATGAGTCCTAGTGTTGAACTGGGCCCACAGACTGTGGGCAGGGGCACTTGACCTACTGAGACACCAGCTGGAGCAGCTAAGGGAGTCCTAGCATCACCCCTCCCCTAATCCCAGGCTGCACAACTCAAGGCTTCAAAAGAGGACCCTTCTTTCCACTTTTTTTTTTCTCTTTTTGAGACAGTCTCACTTCATCACCAAGTGCCAGGCTGGAGTGCAGTGGTGCAATCTCGGCTCACTGCAACCTCTGCCTCCCGGGTTCAAGCAATTCTCCCGCCTCAGCCTCCCGAGTAGCTGGGACTATAGGCACGTGCCACCATGCCCAGCTAATTTTTGTATTATTAGTAGAGACGGGGTTTCACCATGTTGGCCAGGGTGGTCTCGATCTCTTGACCTCATGATCCGCCCGCCTCGGCCTCCCAAAGTGCTGGGATGACAGGCGTGAGCCACTGCACCCAGCCCTTCTTTCCACTTGAGGAGTGGAGAGGAAAGAGTGGAGAGGACGCTGTCTTGCATCTTGGATGAACTCAGCCGCAGCAGGATAAGGCACCAGTTGAGATGGGTAGCCCCGTTCCAGGTCTGAGCTCCTGGACAACATTCCTAGACATACCGTGTGCCAGAAGGGCACCCACTGCCTTGAAGGGAAGGAACCAGTCCTGGCAGCATTCATCACCTACTAAATGAAGAGCCCTTGGGCCCTGAATAACCAGAAGTAATACCCAGGTACTACATCAAGGGCCTCAAGTAAGCCTCTGAGATGGACTGCCTTCAGGTGCCTACATGGACACAGGAGAGTAGAGCACCAAGCAGGCTCTTGGCGTCCTCAACTCCAGAACTTGACTCAGATGGCATTTCTAGACCTGCCTTTTGCCAGAGGGGAGCCCACTGCCCCAAAAGGTGAGTCCCAGGCTCAACAGCATCTACCAAAAGCTAACTTAAGAGACCTTGGACCTTAAGTAAACATTGGTGGTAGTCTGGCAATACTCCCTATTGCCTGTGGTGGCAGTGGCTACTGGATAAGGCTCCCCTGCCTTTGGAAAGGGTAGGGAAGGTGGGAAGAACTGCATCTTGTGGTTTAATTGCCAGCTCAGCTGCAGTACAATAGAATACCAGGTAGACTTCTGAGTTTTTTTACTCTAGCCCCTGACTCCCAGACAGGATGTCTGGACCCACATGGACTTTGGGGAACTCACAACCTTGAAGGGAAAGACACAAGCCTGGCTAGCTGTGACACATTCTGATTGTAGAGCTCCCAGGGCCTTGAGCAAACATAGGCAGTAGTCAAAGAGTAGTTACAGCAGGTCTTGGGTGAGAACAAGTGCTGTGCTGGCTATAGGTCTAACCCAGCACAGTCTTAGTGATGGGGACCACAGGGGTGCTTTTGTCGTCTCACCTGCAGCTTTATGTGGCTCAGTAAAGAGACAAGGAGATGTTGTTTGTTTGGCAGAAAGCACAGAAAGAGAACAAGAGTCTCTGCCTGATAATCCAGAGATTTTTCCCAGATCCTGTAAAAGACCATTAAGGTGGTACCTCTGCAAGGTTGCCAGAACCACAGCATTACTAGGCTTGGGGTGCCTCCTAAACAGAAAGAGCTTAGTTCACAACACCCAAGTCCTTTCAAATATCTGGAAAGCTTTCCTAAGAAGGACAGGTACAACAAACCCAGACAGTGAAGCCTGCAATAAATGACTAACCTTTCAATACTCAACATTGAGGAGCATCTACTAGCATCAATATCATACAGGAAAACAAACTCACCAAATGAAATAATAAGCCAGCAGGTCCCATTCCAAGAAAACATAGATATCCTTCAGATAGAGGCTTCAAAATAGCTGTGTTGAAGAAACTCAAAGAAATTCAAGATAACACAGAGGAGGAATTCAGAATTCTACCAGATAAACTGAAAAAAGATATTGAAATAATTAAAAAGAATCAAGCAGAAATTCTGGAATTAAAAGAAGGCAATTGGCATACTGAAGAATACCTCAGTCTTTTAATGGCAAAATCAATAAGGCAGAAAAAAGAATTACTGAACTTGAAGACAGGCTATTTTCAAATACACATAGGAGATTAAGGAAAAAAGAACAAAAAGCAATGAAGCATGCCTATAGAGTCTAGAAAATAGCCTCAAAAGGACAAATTTAAGGCCTTAAAGATGAGATAGTGAAAGGATGAAGGTAGAAAGTTTATTCAAAGGAATAACAGAGAACTCCCCAAATCTAGAGATAGATATCAATATCTGCAAGAAGGTTATAAGACACCCAGCAGATTTCACCCAAAGAAGACTAACTCAGGGCATTTAACAATCAAACTCCCAAAGGTCAAAGATAAAGAAAGTATATTAAAAGCAACAAGAGAAAAGAAATAAATAACATATAATGGACTGCCAATATGTCTGGTAAAAGACTTTTCAGTGGAAACCTTACAGGCCAGGAGAGAGTGACATGACATAGTTAAAGTGCTAAGGGAAACAAACAAACAAGCTTTACCTTATAATAGTATATCAAGCAAAGATATCCTTCAAATGTGAAGGAGAAATACTTTCCCAGAAAAACAAAAGCTGAGAGATTTTGTCAACACCATACCTATCCTGCAAGAAATGCTAAAGAAAGTATTTTAATCAAAAAGAAAAGGACATTAAGGTGCAATAAATAATCACCCAAAGGTACAACACTTATTCGTCATGCTAAGTACACAGAAAAACACAGAATATTATTAGCACTATAACTGTGGTGTGTAAACTACACTTATCATAAGTAGAAAGACAAAACAATGAACCAATCAAAAATAATAACTACAAAGACTTTTCAAGATATAGACAATACAATAAAATATAAATAAAAAGTTAAAAAGTAGGGGGATGAAATTAAGGCATACAGTTTTTATAGTCTTCTTTTTGCTTGTTTATACAAATAGTGTTACGTTGTCACAAGGTTAAAATAATGAGTTATCAGATAGTATTTGAAAGCTTCATGGTAACCTCAAATGAAAAAAACGTAATAAATACACAAAAGATAAAACGTGAGAAATTAAATCATATCACCAGAGAAAACTATCTTCACTAATGAAAGACAGTAAGGAAATAATGAAGGCCAAACAACCAGAAAACAAGTAACAAAATGGCAGAAATAAGTTCTTACTTGTCTATAGTAACACTGAATGTAAGTGGACTAAACTCTGCAATCAAAAGACAAAGACTGGCTGAATGGATGAAAACAAGACCTGTTGATCTGCCACCTGTAAGAAACACACTTCATCTAAAAAGGTATATATGGACAGAAAATAAATAAATGGAAACCACAAAAGAGCAGGAGTAGCTATTCTTGTATCAGACAAATTAGATTCCAAGACAAAAACTGTAAGAAGAGACAAAGAAAGTCACTATATAATGATAAAGGGGCCAATTCAGCAAGCAGATATAACAATTTTAAATATATATGCACCCGACACTGGAGCACTCAGATATACAAAGCAAATATATTTAGAGCTCAAGAGAGAGACAAACCAAAATACAGTAATAGTTGGAGACTTCAGCATCCCACATTCAGCATTAGACAGATCTTCCAGACAGAAAATCAATACAGAAATATTGGACTTAATCTGTACTATTGATCAAATGGATCTAATAGATATTTAAAGAATATTTTAGTCAATAACTGCAGAATACACATTCTTTTTCTTACCACATGGATCATTCTCAAGGATGGACTACGTGTTAGGTCACACAAGATGTCTTAAAGCATTATGTGTGTGTGTGTGTGTGTGTGTGTGTGTGTGTATACACACACATATATATATATACACATATACATATATATGTGTGTGTGTGTATATATATACACATATACATATATATCAAGCATCTACTCAGACTGCCATGAAATGAAGCTAACAATTAATAACAAGAGGAATTTTGGAAACTATACAAATACATAGAAATTAGACAATATGTTCCTGAAGGACCAGTGATTCAATGAAGAAATTAAGAATGAAACTGAAATATTTCTTGCAACAAATGACAATAGACACACAACATATGAAAACCTATGGGATACAGCAAAAGCAATACTCAGAGGGAAGCTTATAGCTATAAGTGCCTACATCAAAAAGGGGGAAAAGCTTTAAATAAACAATCTAATGATACACCTTAAAGAACTATAAAACCAAAACCCAAAATTATGAGAATAAAATAATTAAGACCAGAGCAGAAATAAATAACATTGAAAGTAAAAAATTACAAAAGATCAATAAAACCAAATGATGTTTTTTTGAAACTTTAAACAATATTAACAAACCTTTAGTCAGACTGAAAAAAAGAGAAAAATACAAATAAATAAAATCAGAGATGAAAAAGAGACATTGAAACTGATATTGCAGATATGCAAAGGATCATTAGTGGCTACCATGAGCAACTATCTGCCAACAAATTGGAAAACCAATAATAGATAAATACTTAGAAATATACAACCAGAAAGATTGAACCATGAAGAAAGCTGAAACCTGAACATACCAATGGCTAGTAATGAGATTGAAGGGATAATAAAGTCTCCCAGTAAAGAAATCCTAGGAGTCATCTCAATCTGGCCCTTCTAAACAACTCCAGTGAGAAAGCGGCAGAAATTAAGAACAGAAAATATATTTTTTGGTCTCAGTCATGCTAAGGATGTCATGAGATGAGAAACAGCCTGGAATTTCCCATCCTCGACAATGTTTGCCATATCCAGCCCCACTTGGGCATTGAGATGGAGTTAAGAGAGGAAAAGTTGAGGAAAGCAAAAGAGTCAACCAATAAAAAGACTATAAAAAGGAAAATATGTCAATAGTTTATGTTACAGAGTTTGAATTCTCACTTTCCCATTTTCCAGTAATATGTCATTGGGCAATTACATAAATTCAATTAGCTTCAGTCTCCTCTTCTTTAAAATGTGGATAACAAAAAGGTTGACTCCATAGGGTTGTTATGATTCAATATATAACATAAAAAGTCCTCAAATATTTGCCATTATAAGCATATATTTTAAGATCTACCAGCCAAAGTAGAGGCACTATAGAATAATGGAAAGAACAATGAACTACAAATAAGTCAAGGCATAGTTTCAAATCCTAGTTTGTCCATTTGCCTACTATGGTATTTTGAATGAGTGACTTAACCTGAACTTTCCTCATCTACAAAATGTGACTACAAGATTTTAAAGGTATTTCTAACATGCAACAAATATCTAATATACCTATTATATTTTTTAAAGTCTTTAAATACTTGTGTGTCTCAATAGCAGCTGAGTCTTTACACCATGCCATAGGAACTCCAGGATCAAATGCTATAATGGCATATTTTCCAAATAAAGAATTCTGTTTTGAAATATTATTTACCATCATATTTTGAATTTTCTATTTACCATGCCTTTCTTCTAATTCAATGCTTTTATTTAAATTAAAATATTTATCTTATTAAAATTACATTACTTTATTACCTTCGATATTACATGACAGAAATACAACTATATCAAAAGCATCAGTAGAGCACATGAAATTGTATTTATTTTATTATACATTTTTATGTACCAGTTATTTTGAACTTAAATATATTTTTCATTTATTTTTGCTTAAAGTAATTAATAAGCCATACAGAGAAGGGAATTTTCATTATAAGACATAAAAGAATTAATGTTAAATAATTTCAGACTATGTATATTCATGGGGGGATGTGTACACGTAAGCATATGCACACTGTGTATGTATTAAGAGACATAAATATATTGTAAGTCCTCACTTAATATCATCAATACATCTTGGAAACTGTGACTTTAAGGGAAATGATAAACAGCAGGTCCTCAAATAACATTATTTTCTCTAACATTATTTCTTTATAACATTTATGAGAAAAAAATGGTTGCATAACACATTGTTTTGTTTATAGTCATAGTTTCCAAGAACTTGTGGATGACGTTAAGTGAGGAGATGCTGTATGCTATTATCTATACACACACACGCGCGCACTCACACACACACACATACACACACACGATTTTAAGATACTAAACCTTGCTAAAAAATAATTTGGAAGCAAAAAATATTTCACACGAGATTTGCCAACCACCCAGAAATAAATGTTAATTCTAAAAGTACAATATCATTTTTTAATGTATTTGGGCAAAAGCCTGTGAGTTTGAAAGATTCCAGTCATTACTGACATCACAGTCAAAGTACCTGCCTCAACATGATTTTCCTTCCTTTTCTCCTTTCCCTTCTCCCCTCCCTTCACTTTCTCGTTATAATACTGTATTTGTTTTCTATGCATGAACAATAAATAGCCAAAAACTTAGCAGCTTAAAACACTGCAAATCTGCAATCTTACACCTTCTTCAGGTCAGCAGTCAAGGCACAACTGACAGGTGGGTCGTCTGCTTCAGCTTTCCCATGTCCTCATCTGGAGACCCACTAAAGTAGAAATGTGCATCCTAAACCCATTCAGGTTGTTAGAAGAATGCATCTCCTCTTCACTGATGAAGACACCCTCAAGTGCTAAGGCTGCCTAAGGTTTCTGCCATGTGGCCTGCTCCATAGGCAGTTCACACCTTGGCTCTTTGTTTCTTCAAGACCCACAGAAGAATCTCTGACTCTATTCTGCTAAAACAGAATTTTATACAATATAAAGCAATAGAACAACATTCCAGCACCTTTGCAGTACAACGTAACCTAATCAAGAAAGTGACTTTTTGATACAAGGAGTCAAGCTAGGATGTGTCTGCCACTCTGTATGACAGTAATTTTGTAACAATTATTTTCCAAAGACTGCTAGTCAAATTCAGGCTTAACTGAGATTTTTAAAAAATCAGAAACAATAATGGTTTCAACTCCAAAAAGAAAAGTAATCCACATATGTTGACCCCACTTGAACTTTATCTCCACAGGGTCATTTAAATATTCACATCTGCTGTTTTCACATATTTGATTGACAAGCACTTTATAAAGTATTGATTTCAAAACAGTGCGATTCTCATGGCAATATTACTATATGTGTTAAAAACTCATACTGAAAATTTTGTTTTCTTTTGTAATGACAGTGAAAATATATTTCTCTTCTCTGTCTTTTAAAAGCCAAAATAACTATAGTTTAAAATGGTATAAATACTTTAAGCAAATTGTGAAAATGAAGAGGATAGAGTTGAGAGTGTAAGTAGTATGTAAAGAAGAGACTTATAGGTGTACTTTAAAAAAATCTCTTCAATCCTGTCATTAAACAACAAGAATAGTAAAAAGAAAATGTAAAAAATCCACGAACATCTGCAGAAAGATCTAGTGATGAAATATCCCATCAACTTCTGAAAATAGAAGTTGACGGTGTCTTACCACCACTAGCAGGATGACCTGTGCAAGACAAAGATAGGATAGGGTAGAGAAAGGAGCACTCTGTGATATACAAATTATCAAAAATCCAGAAACCATAAGTAACCCACAGAATTCACATGCAAAAGTGGAGTAATCTCATTTTGGAATCTTCAACCATGTAGAGCTAAGAACAATTTATGAAAATGGAAAAAAGGGTACACTGACTCCAATGTGAAGGAGGGGGCCAAAAAACTATGAGGACCTACTAGGGAAAATATTTGAGGGTACTAATTAATTAGCCCATGAAAGATTTTGGAATAAATTATCAAAAACTCATTTTTTTGGAAAGATGGAGATCTCCTCTGAAGTGGAGGAGGAAAACTTCTGTGAACAAATGGTAAGCTCAATAGGAAAAAAACCCTAGGAGTGAAGGAGAAAGAATTTTCATATTCTAGGTAGTAGATGAAGGGAGATGCCAAGGAGGCAGATCTTAGAACTTTGGATATGGCTAAACAAAGAAGTTATATTTTCAATATTTTATATTGACAACAAAACAGAAAGCTCTCAAGTAACAAATCTACCCTGACCCACTCCACACAGCAAGACTGTTCCCCTCACAGTATAAGAAAATCCTTATCATTCAATGTGAACAAAAGAAATGGGTTGTGACCAAACCTCATATAAATATATTGGAAGAAAATAATACAAAAACCTGAAGACTCACTAAAAAATCTGATGATAAATTAGAAGTAAACTGTAATACCGTGCATAAACATAAGAAAACAGCAAATGTCAATTAAGAAAACTCTAAAGTGATTAATTAAAAGTACTAATCAAAGAAAAATCTCAAAATGATATTACAAAATAAGAGAAATACTTGAAAATAGAGCTTTCAGAATTAAGGAGAAAAAATTTTTTAAAGGGAAAAAAATCAATAAGGAAAGCTCAAATTAAATTGAAGAGATATTATAGAAGGTAAGATAAGAAAAACAAAGGCTATCAAGGAGGAAAAATATCAAATAGATACACAGATAAAAACAGGTTGGACAACAAAAAAGGAAAAAACAACATAGATATAATAGGTAATCCTAAGAAGACAAAAAATATGATCAGCACAAATAGTAACAATCATTCATACAATACATTTTTTAAAAGGCTTGAACCTACATATTTGCAAAGGTACATCATGCAACTGGGAAAAGTATCAGAGAATTGCTACACTGAGATATTTTCTAGTAAAACTACTGGGCTTAAAGAAAGAATTATTTAGCACTAGGCAAAAAGACCAAATCAGTGGAAAGGAAAGGAAAGGGTAATTGCATTGGCAGCGAACATCACAGCAACATCTCATAAGATAAAATGACAGAGACAAATACTTAAAATGTACAAACTTAGGATTTTTGAATTGAGCCAAACTAATTTTCAATTACTGTTATAAATTTGCAAGGAATATTAAACACAAGGTCCATTTTCTGAGAATTTGTTAGAGAGGAAGTCCACCAAGAATTCAAGGTAAGTCTCAGCAACTTTTCTGTAAACTATGACTAAAGTAAATTGAATTTACTTAAATTTAAAGCTAACACAAATTAATGGAGACAACATAACCAAATAGAGCATAAACATGGTGTTCTTTGACAAAGGAAGTCTATTACAGCCAACAACTAATACCTAAGACAGATACAATGTAGGAATTATACAAAGTTCACTCCTCATAGGGTATGAATTGGTATAAGTAATTGTCAATATCAAATAAAATCCAGGAGGAAAGGGATAAAGGAATGAAAACATTACTAGCTAATTTTATTATTGTTACATTTTAAAGATGGTAGATAGTACTGATAAAAAATTAACTAAGTGTATCTTAAAGTAACTATTAGAAAAAAGCACAAGCCTTCAGTACACACTGGACTATTTTTTTAGTAAATGGGAATAATACCTCCAATTTAGTCAAAAATGGTTCAGAAAAAAACATATGCATATGCCTGCTCACAGACATGCTCACATGCCTATGCCTACACCACACACACACACACACACACACACACACACACACACACACATAGAGAGGGAGGGAGAATGGTAAACAAAAGGGGCAAAAGTATAAAACACTGATGAAGATTAGTAAAGAAGAAATAAGACTTTCTTGAATAATTGCTTAAACTATTGTTTTGTATGTTTGATTCTAAATTTGGAAATGTGTTAGTATAATACACATTAATAGATCTAGAAAAAAATTACAAATAGAAATTTTCTTAATAAAATTTGTATTACTCCAATTCAAAAGTAAACAGTTAATTAATGAGGACAGCCTAGCACCATTACCTTTAAAGAACAAAACAAATGTACCTAGCATCTTCTATTGTATTTCAGAATAAACTAGAGGTATTACCTAAGTGGTGATTCTCATAAACACACACACACACACACACACACACACACACGCACACACACAAGGTGAACATCTCTAATCCAGAATCCCAAAATCTGAAATTCAAAATGCTCCAAAATCTGAAATTTTGAGCGCCAACATGACACCACAAGTGGAAAATTCTACACCTGACCTCACGTGACAGGTCACAGTCAAAACACAGTAAAAACATTATTATTTTGTGCCCAAAATATTTAAAAATATTGTATAAAATTACCTTTAGGTTATGTGTGTAAGGTGCACATAAAACATAAATGGATTTTATGTTTGGATTTGGGTCCCATTCCTAACATATCTCATTATGTATATGTAATTATTCTAAAATCAGAAATAAATTGAAATCCAGAACACCTCTGATCCCAAGCATTTCACATAAGGGATAGTCAACCTGTATATTTATATATGGCATATTCATATATATAGCATAAGAATTTGAATAGAAGATTATCTTCATATGCTGAGATATTATAATTGGAAAACCCTAAAAAATCAATAATAATCTACTGCAAACAATAAGAGTTTAGTAAACTGGCTGGATATATAATTAATATCTCCAAACCAATAGACTTAGCAGACATAATGGAAGGTTGTATATACAATAAAATAATAATAATGAACTGTATAGCAATAAACTTTAAAAACTACAATAAGAGATATAAGGAAAAATATAAAGACTCATTAAAGATGCAAAGAATACGTGACCAAATGGGTATGTATTTCTTGAATATGAATATTCAACTTCATAAAGGTGTTAATTCTAAGTTAATTTTGTAAATGAATTCATTCAAATAAAAGTTCCATAATGTTCTTCCTTGGAACAAGACAAGTTGGTGATGAAATTTTTTAAAAAGAACACATATGAAAAAATTAACAAGAGAAAGGATGAAGTGTATATGGTGGGGGAACTATCATAACTCATATTAAAATACTTTAAGGCATCCCTAATTAAAACAGCATAGTATTATTTAATAAACTAAAAGACCAGTGAAAATAAGTAGAATATCAAAAATAGGCTCAAACAAGTATAGAATTCAGTAATGATAAAAGTGTCATCTCAAATGAGTGAGGAAAGGTAAATTTTTAATAAATGATATCAGGACAACTGGGTAAGCATGTAAAAATGTATAGAATTTGATACATTCTTTTCACCATGTACTAGGATAAATTGCAAATGAAACTAAGATTTAAATATAAAAATTTAACATTCTAAAAGAAGTAGAAAGCATGGATGACTTTGTTTTTTAACCTGGGAGGGGAAAACACTTTCATTCCTATCTATTTGTCTAGCATTAAGTAATTAGATAGAAGGAAAAATAATAGAAGTATTAACCTGGTAATTTTATATTCAAATATAAAATGTGTATATACCTTCAAAAATATTTTAAAATTAATTAACTTTTATTATACTTTAACTTCTGGGGTACATGTAAAGAACGTGCAGGTTTGTTACATAGGTATACATGTGCCATGAAGGTTTGCTGAACCCATCAACCCATCATCTACATTAGGAATATATTCTAATGTTATCTTTCCCCTAGCCCCCCACCCCCCGACAGGCCCCCAGTGAGTGATGTTTCCCTCCCTGTGTCCATGTGTTCTCATTGTTAAACTCCCACTTATGAGTGAGAAAATGCGGTGTTTGGTTTTCTGTTCTTGTGTTAGTTTGCTGAGAATGATGGTTTCCAGCTTCATCCATAGCCCTGCAAAGGACATGAACTCATTCATTTTTATGGCTGCATAGTATTCCATGGTATGTATGTGCCACATTTTCTTTATCCAGTCTACTGTTGATGGGCATTTGGGTTGGTTGCAAGTCTTTGCTATTGTGAATAATGCTGCAGTAAATATACATGTGCATGTGTCTTCATAGAATGATTTATAATCCTTTGGGTATATACTCAGCAATGGGATTGCTGGTTCAAATGGGATTTCTAGTTGTAGATCCTTGAGGAATTGCCACACTGTCTTCCACAATGGTTGCAAGAATTTACACTTCCACCAACAGTGTAAAAGTATTCCTATTTCTTCACATCCTCTCCAGCATCTGTTGTTTTCTGACTTTTTAATGATCGCCATTCTAACTGGCATGAGATGGAATCTCATTATGGTTTTGATTTGCATTTCTTTAATGACCGGTGATGATGAGCATTTTTTCATGTGTTTGTTGACCACAAAAATGTCTTCTTTTGAGAAGTGTCTGTTCATACCCTATGTCCACTTTTTGAAGGGGTTGTTTTATTCTTGTAAATTTGTTTGTTATGTTTAGATTCTGGATATTAGCCCTTTGTGAAATGGATAGATTGCAAAAATGTTCTCCCATTCTGCAGGTTGCCTGTTCACTCCACTCTGATGACAGTTTTTTGTTGTTGTTTTTGTTTTGTTTTTTGCTGTGCAGAAGCTCCTTAGTTTAATTAGATCCCATTTGTCAATTTTGGCTTTTGGTGCCATTGCTTTTGGTGTTTTTGTTTCATGAAGTCTTTGCCCATGCCTATGTCCTGAATAGTATTGCCTAGGTTTTCTTCTTGGGTTTTTATGGTTTTAGGGCTTACATTTAAGTCTTTAATCCATCTTAATTTTTGTATAAGCTGTAAGGAAGTGGTCCAGTTTCAATTTTCTGCATATGGCTAGCCAGTTTTCCCAACACCATTTATTAAATAGGGAATCCTTTCCCCATTGCTTGTTTTTGTCGAGTTTGTCAAAGATCAGATGGTTGTAGATGTGTGGTGTTAATTCTAAGGCCGCTGTTCTGTTCCAGTGGTCTATATGTCTGTTTTGGTATTGGCATCATGCTATTTTAGTTACTGTAGCCTTGTAGTATAGTTTGAAGTCAGGTATCATGATGCCTCCAGGTGTGTGTGTGTGTGTGTGTGTGTGTGTGTGTGTGTGTGTTTTCTTAGAATTGTCTGGGCTATGCATGCTCTTTTTTGGTTCCATGTGAAATTTAAAGTAGTTTTTTCTAATTCTGTGAAGAAAGTCAGTGGTAGCTTGATGGGCATAGCATTAAATCTATAAATTACTCTGGGCAGTATGGCCATTTTCACCCTATTGATTCTTCCAATCCATGAGTATGAAATGTTTTTCCATTTGTATGTGTCCTCTCTTATTTCCTTGAGCAGCGGTTTGTAGTTCTCCTTGAAGAAGTCCTTTTTATCCCTTGTAAGTTGTATTCCTAGGTGTTTTATTCTGTTTGTTGCAATTGTGAATGGGAGTTTCTCATGATTTGGCTCTCTGTTTGTCTATTCTTGGTTTTTAGGAATGTTTATGATTTTTGCACATTGATTTTGTATCCTGAGACTTGAAGTTGCTTACCAGCTTAAGGAGACTTTGGGCTGAGACGATGGGGTTTTTTCTTTTTGAAAGAAAGAAAAAGAGAGGAAAGAAAGTGAGAGTGAAAGAAAGAAAAAAAAGAATGTAAGAGAGAATGAAATATATAATCATGTCATCTGTGAACAGAGACAATTTGACTTCCTCTCTTCCTATTTGA
>CAUYLG010042045.1:0-59764 GCA_963573385.1 Cacajao melanocephalus | reverse complement strand
CCATTGTTAAACACAATTATTGGCATAATAGAGGTTTTTAATACCCATTTTTAGACTGCATTCTAGCCTGGGCAGTAGAACAAGAATCCTGTTCTCTCTCCCTCTTTTTCTTCCTCTTTCTTTCTCTCATACATTCTTTTTTCTTTCTTTCTTTCACTCTCACTTTCTTTCCTCTCTTTTTCTTTCTTTCAAAAAAAAAAAATTGCCTAGAAAAATGAAATTCCTGTGTGAGTTGCTAAAACTTGTTAAAAATAAATTTCTAGCTCCTCCATCCACAGTAGTATAGTAATAATCAAGGCTTAACGTGATGAGTCCAGCTTTATGCTAAGGCTTGAGTGCAGTGGCATGAGCTCAGCTCACTGCAGCCTTGCCTCCTGGGTTCAAGCGATTCTTCTGCCTCAGATGCCATCCTAGCTAACATTTAATCTAAAGAAATATGTATATAAATTAATAAGGTCAATAAACATTTGTTGATTGCTTATATCTGCCAAACCTTAAGCACTCTCATGACCCTTACACCATACCAGCCCCAGTATGTTTCAGTAACTAGACCATTGTGTATGACCTACCTACCTCGGCATCATGACTCCTGACTTACAGATTTATCCACATGCACAGAAACAGCTGGTTCCTGTTGTGATCAAGGGTAGTTTCATCCCTACCTCTGTCTTCTAGGCCAGAATTTTCATTTTCTTGCTTTTTTTTTTTTTTTTTAGAGTTTCTCTCTGTTGCTCAGGCTGGAGTGCAGTGGCATGATCTCAGCTCACTGCAACCTCTGCCTCCCATGTTCAAGTGATTCTCCTGCCTTAGCCTGCGAAGTAGCAGCTAGGATTACAGGTGCATGCCACCATGCCCAGCTAATTTTTGTATTTTTAGTGGAGATGGGGTTTCACCCTGTTGGCCAGGCTGGTCTCAAAACACCTGACCTCAGGTGATCCACCTGCCTTGGTCTCCCAGAGTGCTCAGATTACAGGCATGAGCCACCGCACCCGGCCAGTATATTTTCATTTATGATATTTTCAACGTACATAATCTGTACAAACATAGCCCTCTTTAATTATCCTGAGAAAATAAAGCTCAGTGGCGCTTAGACTTACAACTTAGTATGATGGGAAAGACTTTTTTAGTGCTTTTTTTTCCTTTAAAATAAACATGATGGCATATTGTACAGTACATTTATAACTTTATCTTGTGCTTATTATCAATATCTATATAAACTAATAATCCCATCATTTAAAACATTGACTTTAAAACCAAACAAGCTGACTTAGATTGATATTTTCTAACATTTCCAAGCCCAGTTTTTTGTTTTTGTTTTTGTTGTTCGGTGTTTTGTTTTTGTTTTTGTTTTTTTATTGTACTTTAGGTTCCGGGGTACATGTGCAGATCATGCAGGATTGTTGCATAGGTACATACATGGCAATGTGGTTTGTTGCCTCCATCCCCCGTCACCTATATCTGGCATTTCTCTCCATGTTATCCCTCCCCACCCCCCCGCTGTCCCTCCCCCAGCCCCTCCGCAACAGACCCCGGTGTGTGATGCTTCCCTCCCTGCGTCCATGTGTTCTCATTGTTCAACACCTGTCTATGAGTGAAAACGTGGTGTTTGGTTTTCTTTTCTTGTGTCAGTTTACTGAGAATGATGGTTTCTAGACTCATCCATGTCCCTACAAAGGACACGAACTCATCGTTTTTTATGGTTACATAATATTCCATGGTGTATATGTGCCACATTTTCCTTGTCCAGTTTATCATCGATGGGCATTTTGGTTGGTTCCAGGTCTTTACTGTTGTAAACAATACTGCAATGAACATACGTGTGCATGTGTCTTTATAATAGAACAATTTATAATTCTTTGCATATATACCCAGTAATGTAATTGCTGGGTCAAATGGAATTTCTATTTCTAGGTCCTTGAGGAAGCGCCACACTGTCCTCCACAATGGTAGAACTAATTTACACTCCCACCAGCAATGTAAAAGTGTTCCTGTTTGTCCACATCCTCTCCAGCATCTGTTGTCTCCAGATTTTTTAATGATCGCCATTCTAACTGGCGTGATATGGTATTTCAATGTGGTTTTGATTTGCATTTCTGTAATAACCAGAGCATTTTTTCATATGATTGTTGACCTCGTATATGTCTTCTTTTGTAAAGTGTCTGTTCATATCCTTCGCCCACTTTTGGATGGGTTTGCTTTTTTTCTTGTAAATCTGTTTTAGTTCTTTGTGGATTCTGGATATTAGCCCTTTGTCAGATGGGTAGATTGCAAAAATTTTTTCGCATTCTATTGGTTGCCAGTTCACTCTAATGATTGTTTCTTTTGCTGTACAGAAGCTCTGGAGTTTAATTAGGTCCCATTTGTCTATTTTGACTTTTGCTGCCAATGCTTTTGGTGTTTTAGTCATGAAGTCCTTGCCTATGCCTATGTCCTGAATGGTTTTGCCTCGGTTTTCTTCTAGAGTTCTTATGTTGTTAGGTCTTAATATTTAAGTCTTTAATTCATCTGGAGTAAATTTTAGTGTAAGGTGTCAGGAAGGGGTCCAGTTTCTGCTTTCTGCACATGGCTAGTCAGTTATCGCAACACCATTTATTAAACAGGGAATCCTTTCCCCATTGCCTGTTTTGTCCAGTTTGTCAAAGATCGAATGGTTGTAGATGTGTGGCGTTGCCTCCTCCAAGGCCTCTGTTCTGTTCCATTGGTCTATATCTCTGTTTTTGTATGAATGAGTACCATGCTGTTTTGATTCGTGTAGCCTTGTAGTATAGTTTGAAGTCAGGTACCGTAATGCCTCTGGCTTTGTTCTTTTTGCTTAGAATTGACTTGGCTGTGCGGGCTCTCTTTTGGTTCCATATGAAGTTTAAGGTGGTTTTTTCCAGTTCTGTGAAGAAGGTCATTGGTAGCTTGATGGGGATAGTGTTGAATCTGTAAATTACTTTGGGCAGTATGGCCATTTTCATGATATTAATTCTCCCTAACCATGACCACGGAATGTTTCTCCATCTGTTTATGTTCTCTCTTATTTCCTCGGTCAGTGCTTTGTAGTTCTCCTTGAAGAAGTCCTTTGCGTCCTTCGTTAGTTGTATTCCTAGGTATTTTATTCTCTTCGTAGCAATTGTGAATGGGAGTTCACTCATGATTTGGCTCTCTGTTAGTCTGTTATTGGTGTATAGGAATGCTTGTTATTTCTGCACATTGATTTTGTATCCTGAGACTTTGCTGAAGTTGCTTACCAGTTTCAGGAGATTTTGGGCTGAGATGATAGGGTCTTCTAAATATCTAATCATGTCATCTGCACACAGAGACAATTTGACTTCCTCTTTTCCTAATTGAATACCCTTTATTTTTTTTTCTTGACTGATTGCTCTGGCTGAAACTTCTAATACTATATTGTTTTGTTTTGTTTTTTTCAATTGTACTTTGGGTTCTGGGGTACATATGCAGATCATGCAGGATTGTTGCTTAGGTATATACATGACAAGGTGGTTTGCTGCCTCCATCCCCCTGTCACCTATATCTGGCATTTCTCTCCATGTTATCCCTCCCCAGCCTCCCCACCCTCTGCTGTCCCTACCCTAGCCACCCCACAGCAGACCCCAGTGTGTGATGCTCCCCTCCCTGTGTGCATGTGTTCTCATTTTTCAACACCCATCTATGAGTGAGAACATGCAGTGTTTGATTTTCTGTTCTTGTGTCAGTTTGCTGGAAATGATGGTTTCCAGATTCATCCATGTCCCTACAAAGGACACGAACTCATCGGTTTTTATGGCTGCATAGTATTCCATGGTGTATATGCGCCACATTTTCCTTGTCCAGTCTATCATTGATGAGCATTTTGGTTGGTTCCAGCTCTTTGCTATTGTAAACAGTGCCACAATGAACATACATGTGCATGTGTCTTTATGATAGATTGATTTCCAATCCTTTGGGTATACACCCAGTAATGGGATTGCTGGGTCAAATGGAATCCAAGCCCAATTTGTTTTTGTTTTTGTTTTAAGCTGGAGTCTCACTCTGTTTCCCAGGTTGTAGTGCAGTGGCATGAGCTCAGCTCACTGCAACCTCCGCCTCCTGGGTGCAAGTGATTCTCCTGCTTCAGCCTCTCTAGTAGCTGGGATCACAGGCATACACCACCATGCCTGGCTAATTTTTGTATTTTTAGTAGAGGCAGGGTTTCACCATATTGGCCAGGCTGGTCTCAAACTCCTGACCTCAAGTGATCCGCCCACCTCAGCCTCCCAAAAGGCAGGGATTACAACCGTGAGCCACTTCACCCAGCCCTAGCCGTTGTGTTTGTTTTCCTCAGTGAGGCTAATTATACTTGCCTTATAGGATTTCTGTGAGTTAAAAGAGCCTAGTGCATAATAAGTAGTAGGTAATAGGTGATACTATTATTATCTATGTTTTTAAATGCCTGCGTAATACTCCATTGGTGTGAGTATATCAACATTTATATAACCAATCCTTTTACTACAAGTGTTGGCTGGTGCAGTTTTTCCTTTAGTGTTTCTTCTTCCCTTATCAATCTTCCGATTGTAGTGACTGTCACAGGCTATGATCTCTGGCCTCCTTAATGCATTCTCTGTATTCCATTGCTTTACTAGATATGGGGAACAGGGGAGGGTGTAAAAAAAAATTTTTGTTACATAATGATGAATTCCGGATAACCATAGTCTGATTTTGACCGCAGAGCTCCAACTGCCTGCTAGACATCTCCACTGAGGTATTTCACAGACATCTCAACTTGACATATCCATAATGGAACCTTTGATTCCTATCCTCATAAGCCTATCTCTGTGGGTATTCCCTGTCTTAGTAAAAAGCATTACAGTTAGTTCAAGCCAGAAACTTGGGAATCGGCAAGTCTCCTTGATTCGTTCACTCTGTCGCCCAGGCTGTAATGTAGTGGCACAGTTGTGGCTCACTGCAACCTTGACCTCTTGGGCTCAAGCAGTCTGCTTCAGTCTCCTGAACAGCTGGGACTATAGCACAGGCTACCATACTTGGCTAATTGTTTTTATTTTTTGTAAAGACAAGGTTTCCTACATTGCCCAGGCTGATCTCAAACATCTGGGCTCAAGCTGTTTTTCCACCTGAGCCTCCTAAAATGCTGAGAATACAGGTGTGAGCCATTGCAGCCAGCCATGTTTTCCTCCCTTTACGTCCAGCATTCAGAGTATCAGCAAGCCTTGTACTATACATTTCTCATCTATGGGATCTACAGACACTTATGCCCCATTCATGTTTAAGATATCACCGTATTTGGCCTGTTTGCTTGCCTTAACCCCCTAACTGACCTGTATTTTTGATCTCTCATCTTTTATAGTTTATTCTCCTCTAGCAGTAAGAATTATAGGCCAGGTGCAGTGGCTCACACCTTTAATCCCAGCACTTTAGGAGGCCGAGATGGGCAGATCACCTGAAGTCAGGAGTTCGAGACCAACCTGACCAAAATGGTGAAACCCCGTCTCCACTAAAAATACAAAAATTAGCCTGGTGTGGTGGTGCATGCCTTTATAATCCCAGCTACCCAGCTAAGGCAAGAGAATCACGAAACCAGAAGGCAGAGGCTGCAGTGAGCCAAGATTCCGCCACTGCACTCCAGCCTGGGCAACAGAGTGAGACTCTCTCAAAAAAAATAAAAGAATTATAAATCAGATCCTAATAATCCCCTGTGTGAAACTTCATTATCTTCTCACTGAACTTAGAATAAAATTAAAACTCCTGCAAGACTGCTTAATTTGATTCCTGTATACATCTCAGATGGGGCCACTTGCACTCATTAATGCTTTGGACATAATGACCTTTCAGTTCCATGCCTTTTCTATCTCAGGATCAGGGCCTATGTACCTACTGTTCTTCTCCCTGCTTGTCTCTAGCCAGCTTCTGCCCTTTTTCTCTTTCTTTTTTTTGAAACAGAGTCTCACTCTCGCCCAGGCTGGAGTGCAGTGGTGCGATCTCTGCTCACTGCAGCCTCCACCTTCTGGGTTCAAGCTATTCTTCTGCCTCAGCCTCTTGAGTAGCTGGGACTACAGGCGCACGCCACCATGGCTTGCTAATTTTTTGTATTTTTTAGTAGAGATGGGGTTTCACCGTATTGACCAGGCTGGTCTCAAACTCCTGACCTCGTGATCCGCCCACCTCAGCTTCCCAGAGTGCTGGGATTATAGGCATGAGCCATTACACCTGGCCGCTTTTGCCTATCTTTAGATGTCTGTTCTAATGTCACTTCTGGCCAGGTGGGGTGGCTCATGCCTTTAATCCTAGCACTTTGGGAGGCTAGGGTCGGGAGGATTGTTTGAGCCCAGCTTGGGCAACATTGCAAGACCTCATCTTGAAACTTTTTTTTTGTATTTAAAAATTAGCTGGGCATAGTGGTATACACTTGTAGTCCCAGCTACTTGGGAGGCTGAGGCGAGAGGATCACTTGAGCCCAGGAAGTTGAGGTTGCAGTGAGCTGTGATTATGCCACTGCACTCCAGCCTGGGCAACAGAGCAAGAACCTGTCTCAAAAAAAAATAAAAATCTAAATTTAAAATTTAAACAAATGTTGCTTCATCAGAGAGGCTTTCTCTAACCACCTGCAAATTCAATCACTTCATCATGTTACCCTCTATTTTATTCATAACGTTTTCCACTTTCAAAAAAAAGTGGTGTTTACCTTGTTTTACCTGGTAATTCCATTCACTGTCCTCTCAGAGTGTAAACTTCATGAAGCTTTGTTCTTGTTTATTGGCCTGTTCCAGCACATGTCATAGAGCAATCACTTAGTAATTCTTTGATACATGGATGAACAGCATGTGGGGTTTTTGGGGTTTTGCTGTTGTTGTTGTTTTTGAGACAGAGTCGTGCTGTTGCCCAGGCTGAAGTGCAGTGGTATCATCTGGGCTCACTGCAGCCTCCGCCTCCCAGGTTCAAGCAATTCTGCCTCAGCTTCCTGAGTAGCTGGGATCACAGGCACATGCCACCACACCCAGCTAATTTTTGTATTTTTAATACAGACAGGGTTTCACCATGTTGACCAGGCTGGGCTTGAACTCCTGACCTCAGGTGATCCACCTGCCTCGGCTTCCCAATGTGTTGGGATTACAGGCATGAGCCACTGCACCCCACACACACATATGAGTCTTATGATCTTTCTTTTACCTTTTTAACCTCTCCAATTCCTGGACTGCCATTATTTCTCAGTATACTGAACCATATACAGACTTGTGACACAATATGTACTACATTGTTCTTTGCTTTTGTTTTGTTTTATTTTTAAATAGAGACAGGGTCTGTGTAAAAATAAAAGCAAAGAACAATGTAGTACATATTGTGTCATGAACTCCTCAGCTCAACAATTCTTCTGCCTCAGCCTCCCAAATAATCAAGACCACAGTGCCACTTTGCCTTTGTTTAAGCAGTTTCCTCTCCCTGAAATGTTACTGTTTCCCTGATCTACTTGGCAAGCACCAGTTTATCTTAATGGTTCTCCTTGAAGATTTTTCAAACCCTCTTCTCTAGTGGGATTGACTAGTAATTCTCTCCAGCCCAGTTTCCCACTAACTAGTATTTAGGCACCTATGGCATGGGATCTGATCAATTTTGTATCTACAGGGTCTAGCAAGTAGCATGCACTCAATACATGTTTTAAAATATAATCTCATTTTATTCTCTAATATCCTACTTTATAGAGCTTGGAAAAGTTGATTGTCTTGCCTAGACTAATGTTAGAAAAAGAATTTGACTCTTTATATTTTTGAATCTATAGTCTCTGTTTTCCCCCACTATAATCTATTCCTTTTTTTTTTTTCTTTGAGAGAGAGTCTTGCTCTGTCACCTAGGCCGGAGTATAGTGATGCAATCTCTGCTCACAACCATCTCTGCCTCCTGTGTTCAAGTGATTCTCCTGCCTCACTCAGCCTCCCGAGTAGCAGGGATTACAGGTGTGTGCCACCACACCCAGCTAATTTTTGTATTTTTAGTAGAGATGAGGTTTCACCATGTTTCCCAGGCTAGTCTCAAACTCCTGACCTCAGGTGACTTGCTAGCCTTGGCCTCCCAAAGTGCTGGGATTACAGGTGTCCCGGCCTTTATTCCTTTTGTTTAATGTTTTGCTCACTAGATCCAAATTGTTCTTTAAAAGAGAAATGCAGACCGGGCACGGTGGCTCACCCCTGTGATCTCTGCACTTTGGGAGGCCAAGGTAGGTGGATTACTTGAGGTCAGGAGTTCGAGATCAGCCTGGTGAGCATGGTGAAACCCCATCTCTACTAAAAACACAAAAAATCAGCCTGGGCATGGTGGCAGGCATCTGTAATCCCAGCTACTCAGGAGGCTGAGACAGGAGAATCGGCTGAACCCAGGAGGCAAAGGTTGCAGTGAGCTGAGATAGTGCCACTGTACTCCAACCTGAGCGAGAGAGCGAGACTTCATCTAACAAAAAAAAACGAGAGAGAGAGAGAAATGCAGTTTAATGTGTATTTTATGATGCTAAAACAAGTTAGTGCTATTTTTTAATCTTTTATGTGTTTAATGTCACTTGTTTTTAAATGTTTGCTCGTAAATATTTAGTAATGTTCATGAGAAGTAATGAAGTCCCATCATCCAACAAATTTTTTCAACTAAGCATGTCTTTTATAATAAATAAGAAAAGCAGAATCTTTTTAAAAAATTTTTACTCTACTAAAATTATTTCTCACAGGGCTATGGCATTTCCTCTGTGTCATCTGCTTCCAGTTCTAAATCAATAAAAGAGAATAGTAATGCTGCCATCATCAAGAGATTCAACCATCACAGTGCCATGGTCTTGGCAGCTGGACTCAGGAAACAGTTAAGTATAAATGCAAAGGTGCAGTAACTGGACTTTTCAGGATATCTAGATGGAGTTGTGGTGTTGTTTTGCTTGTGGTTTTTAGCATTAACTTTTTTTTCCTCTGTTTTAAGAGAAGCACAAAATGAACAAAATAGTGAGCCCAACAGTATGGATGGAAATTCCGGAGATGCAGACTGCTTTCAGCCAGCAGTCAAAAGGGTATGGACAAAAAATATGAACCATTTGGGGCTCAAGTTTCTCCAAATACTTTATATAACTGCAAGTACTGTATACACTTATTTCCTGTGTCTCAGTTCTTCTGACCAACATGTAAAGCATTTGGCTTAAAGTGTATAGCATTACAAAGAGTATTTCCACAGCTTTGGCTTGCCAGCCAACTTTCCATTGACTCTAGTGTGTTAGCCATTTTTTTTTTCACATGTACACATACGTACAGATCTCGTATGTGATTTTATTCTCTGGGAACAAAATCTTTATTCAACAGAGGCAATATGACAGAAAAACCAAAGTTTTATGTGTATGATTTTAAAAGAAGGTGAATTGGCCCTCATGTTAAACCTGGCATTTCAGAGCTGAAAGTGTCTTCTCATTAAATATTGAAGAAATCATTTGAGGGTGTGGAGAAGAATGGACAGAATTAACTTCTTGTGTCAACTTCTTTTCCTGCAACTTTGCCAAGCTATTTTGTATCTCCCTTCCTAATTATGATAAAGCTTTCTTAGAAGGCAATCAGGCATTATATATTAAGTGTTTAAAGCTTTATACCCTTAGTTCCACTTGTGGACATTTATTTCTTAAGAAAGATGTGCACTAAGATTTAGATACAAATATTCATTATGGTATCACAATAAAGGCGGTATCAAGTGTCCTGTTATCTGTGGGACATTAATACAATAGAGATTGATTCAACTGTTAATTACTTTAAAAGCATTAATGATATATTGCATCAAAGAGTTCACAGAACATATTGTACAGTACAGTATTACACATTAAAAAAAAAGTCTGTGGGCCAGGCATGGTGGCTCATGCCTGCAATCCCAGCTACTGGGGAGCCTGGGGCAGGAGAATCGCTTGAACCTGGGAAGCGGAGGTTACAGTGAGCTATCATGCCACTGCACTCCAGCCTGGGCAACAGAGTGAGACACCATCTCAAAAAAAAAAGTTTGTGAGTTTTAAAAGGGCCTTCAAATGAATACGCTAAACTGTTATCTTTTAATAAAGAGATTGTGGGTAAATTTTAATTTCTTTCATTTATTTCAGTAATTTAATGTTTTTGTTGTTGTTTTGAGACAGAATCTTGCACTGTCACCCAGGCTGGAGTGCAGTGGCACAATCTCAGTTCACTGCAACATCAGCCTCCTGGGTTCAAGCAATTCTTCGCCTCAGCTTCCTGAGTAGCTGGGATTACAGGCACACACCACCACGCCTGGCTAATTTTTGTATTTTTAGTTGAGACAGAGTTTCGCCATATTGACCAGACTGGTCTTGAACTCCTGGCCTTATGTGATCCGCCCACCTCAGCCTCCCAAAGTGCTGGAATTACAGGCATGAGCCACTGTGCCTGGCCTATTTCAGTAATTTAATGTTTTTACAGACATAAATTACCTATAAAATTAATAAAGCCAACGAGGTATTTTTTAAACTAAAGCAGAACTAAAATGTAAGTTATAAAAAGGTTAGAGAAGAAATCTATTAAGTGATACTTTCTTTGCATACTGTTGCACTGAGGAGTACCCTTGATTCTTGGTAAACAAGTTATCAGAAATTTCTTGGTCAGGTGCCATGGCTCACGCCTGTAATCAGGCACTTTGGGAGGCTGAGGCAGTTGGATCACTTGAGGTCAGAATTTCTAGACCCACCTGACCAACATGGTGAAACCATGTCTCTACTAAAAATACAAAAATTAGCCAGGCATGGTGATGTGTGCCTATAATTCTAGCTACATAGGATACTGAGGCAGGGAAATCACTTGAACCTGGGAGGTGGAGTTTGCAGTGAGCTGAGACCGTGCCACTGCGCTCCAGCCTGGATGACAGAGCAAGACTCCATCTCAAAGAAAAAATAAAAAAGAAATTTATCTGTGTGAATTTTTATAGTACAGGTGCTCCTTGACTTAATTGGGCTATATCCCAATAAAGTCATCATAAATTGCAAATAGTGTAAATCAAAAATGCATTTAATACACCTAATGTAGGCTGGGCACAGTGGCTCATGCTTGTAATCCCAGCACTTTGGGAGGCTGAGGCTGGTGGATCACCTGAGGTCAGGAGTTCAAGACCAGCCTGACCAACATGGAGAAACCCTCTACTAAAAATACAAAATTAGCTGGACGTGATGGTGCGTGCCTGTAATCTCAGCTACTTGGGAGGCTGAGGCAGGAGAATCGCTTGAACCTGGGAGGCAGAGGTTGCAGTTAGCTGAGGTAGCGCCATTGCACTCTAGCCTAGACAACAAGAGCGAAACTCCATCTCAAAAAAAAAAAAAAGTACACTTAATGGATGGAACACCATAGTTTAGCCTATCCTACTTTAAACATGTTCCAAACACTTAAATTAGCCTGTAGTTCGGCAGATTTACTTACTGTAAAGCGTATTTTGTAATAAAATGTTAAATATCTCATGTAAAATACTGAAAGTGAAAAACAGAATGTGTGGCTACTCAAAGTATGGTTTCTCTACTAAATGTGTATCACTTTTATACCATCATAAAGTTGAAAAGTACCAAGTCAAACCATTTTAAGTCAGGGGCTATCAGTGTTCTGTAGTAAATGCTGGCTCTATTCTTCCAAGTCAGTGGTTGACTGCTGCTTATTCTGTAAAGGGTTACAATTTATGGATTCTCTCATTTGTAGAATGAGAGATTCAGAATTAATAGCAGACAGAGTCCCTATGTTTATGGAGCTTTCAATTAAGTGTAAGTCAGGTGACCTAACTAGGCCTTGGCATAAGTTTAGGATTTGAATTGTTACGGGAGCTTGGGTAGGGACATGCCTTAGGTAAGGCAACAGCAGGGGTAGAAATAAGCTTGACATATGTCAGAAATCATGAAGACATCAGTATGCTTTGAAGTTGGCTGAAGGGTATAGAGTTGAGAAAGTAGTAAAAAAAAAAAAATGCTGAGGCTAGGTAAGGATGTGTTTTTCTGAGTATGCTGAGGAGGTCAGATTTGTTCCTGTACCATAAAGGGACTGTTTAGAATCTTAAAGGTGGAGCGATTTAAAATGTTGAATTTTCAGATTGACCTTTTTTGAGATGACTTTTTTTGAGATATAGTTAATAACCTGAATGTTCTGATTCTAGTCTTGGTAGTCAGTAAGAGTTCACCAGATGAATTTCATAGCTTTGTAGAGGATGAAATATTGCAAGGCTGATTTGCACAAATGTTTACATAGATCGTGTATCTTAATTAATATGTTATTACAGGACTGTAGAAATTTAAGCAGGTTGTTATAATATGTTATTACAAGGCTGTAGAAATTTAAGCATGGAGGTAACAGATTAGTAAAATTAAAGAATAAAATTAGGACTGGGCACGGTGGCTCACGCCTGTAATCCCAGCACTTTGGAAGGCTGAGGCAGGTGGATCACAAGGACAGGAGTTCAAGACCAGCCTGGCCAAGATGGTGAAACCCCACCTCTACTAAAAATACAAAAATTAGCCTCCGGTAATCCCAGCTACTCGGGAGGCTGAGGCATGAGAATTGCTCGAACCAAACCCAAATAAATGGAGGAATTAAGCGTATATATGATACACATGACATTTTAAAAATCAGTGAGAAAAGATAAATTACTTTACAAATGGTGTTAGAAGGACTGATTGATAATTTTGTTAAAAGAAACTTAGAGTTTCTGTTTCACTCCTAATCCAAAATAAATTCCAAGAGGATCCAAGGTTTAAGCAAAAATCAAGCCACAAGCTGGGCATGGTAGCATGTGCCTGTAATCTCAGCAATTTAGGAGACTGAGTTGGGGGGCGGTGGCAGTTTGAGCCTAGAAGTTTGAATGTAGTCTAGGCATCATAGCAAGACCATTTCTTTAAAAAATAAAAATGATAATAAGCTGCAGATGTATAAGCTTTGTGGGTGAAGAGGTGGATTTTTTTTTTTTTTAAGAGGTGGAGTCTCACTCTTGTCACCCAGGCTGGAGTACTATCTTGGCTCACTGCAACGTCTGCCTCCCAGGTTCAAGCAATTCTCTGCCTCAGCCTCCCGAGTAGCTGGGATTACAGGCACCTGCCAAGGAGGTGGATTTTTTTATAATTAAAACCAAAAACCAAACTGGAAGATAAAGTATTTACAACACAAATAATAAAAGACTATTTCCTTAATATTTTTTAAAAAGTACACAATATAAAAGTAGCAGACTGCAGCCGGGTGTGGTGGCTCATGCCTTTAATCCCAGCATTTTGGGAAGCCGCGGTGGGTGGATCATGAGGTCAAGTGTTCAGGACCAGCCTGGCCAATATGGTGAAACCCCACATCTACTAAAAATACAAAAATTAGCCGAGTGTGGTGGCACACGCCTGTTATCCTAGCTACTTGGGAGGCTGAGACAGAAGAATCACTTGAACCCAGGAGGCGGAGGTTGCAGTGAGCTGAGATCATGCCATTGTACTCCAGTCCGGGCAACGGAGTGGGACTCCGTCTCAAAAATAATAATAATAAAATAAAAACAGCAGACAGCATGGACAGATCATTCATTTGGGGAAAAAAACAATAAAATGTAAACTTTCACCTACCAAATGTTGGCAAAAATAAGTTCAATAATACTTCATGTGGTCAGAATGTAAGAAAACTAGTACTCTGTCAAAGTAGTTGTTGAGAAAATTGATTAAACCATTTGTAGGACAGTCATCTCTAGGAAGGGAAGCCTATGGTGGGAAGAGTTTATTTTTTACCTTCTGTACAGTTTTGTTTTTTCAGTCATGTTTATTACTTGTGTAAAAGAAAGTTGTGACCAAATAAAAAGTACTGTGTTAATAATTATAGGCGAAATTACAAGAGTCCATTGAATATGAAGACTTGGGGAAAAATAATTCTGTAAAAACGATTGCACTAAACCTCAAGAAGTCAGATAGGTAAGTTTGGTCAATATTAAGCAGAATAGCTATATAACACAATTCAGTGCAAAATATATTCTACAAGTATAGTCCTCATGTTTTAGTTTGTCACCATCAAAGTACAATATCCTTTTTTGTTTAAAATTTATGCTTCTCAGGAAAGCAAAAATGATCCAAAACCATGACAATAAATGTTGGATCTTATTGCCTTTTTATGGGAATTAAATTATTTTATTGAGATCTCCTTAACTATATAGTTACCATTTCTTACCTTGAAGGGGAACTTTGTACTGACTGCTAAAATGTTGCAAACACAAATGTTGAGCATCTTTTACTGTATGTGATTACTAATTTCTTCTGTGCTAACCTGCAGGTATTATCATGGTCCAACTCCAATTCAGTCACTACAGTATGCAACAAGTCAGGACATTATTAATTCGTTTCAAAGTATTAGACAAGAAATGGAAGCTTATACACCCAAGTTAACTCAGGTAGGTGACTTATAATGTTTGAAGGCCAGAATTCCCGTAGTTCCTTCCTCAGTTTATGAGCACAAGCAGATTGAACTATGCAACTAATATTTTCATTGGGTTTAAAGACAGTTCTGCTAAATAAATTGCAAAATCAAGAAGTAGCAAGAAAAGGTGTTTGGCATATTCAAGAGGCATCTTAAGATGATAATGAAAAAAAAGTAAGGTGATGAGTTTTGTGATTTTTTTTTACTTTCATTGGAAGCATCTCCCAGGTTTTCAAATTCTCTCTGGACATTATTCTCTGAATATTTTCATGACTCAAGTTCAAAATATGTAAAACGGCTCATCGTTGTTGTTTTTCTTCATACTTCAGTTGATCAGCAGTTTGTCAGTTCTGCCTTCAATAATACTTCTTCATTCTGTCATCCTTATTTGGGCAAACCTGATCAATTTTCCATAATGCTACTGCAAGTTACCTTCCTAAAAACATTTATTTTGGCCTGGCGCAGTGGCTCACGGCTGTAATTTCAGCACTTTGGAAGGCTGACATAGGTGGATCACTTGAGGTCAGCAGTTTGAGACCACCCTGGCCAACATGGTGATACCCCATCAATACTAAAAATACAAAAAGTAGCTGGGCATGGTGCCACAGTCCTGTAATCCCAGCTACTTGAGAGGCTGAGGCAGGAGAATCGCTTGAACCAGGAGGCAGAGGTTACAGTGAGCCAAGATCATGCCATTGCACTCCAGCCTTGGCAACAAGAGTGAAGCTCCATCTCAAACAAATAAATAAATATTAAAAAATAAAAACATTTATCACTCTGCAGTTTGAAAACCTTTACTGACTCCCTTCATTGCAGTAGTCTGAGTGTCTTTGTCTGGCCTGCAAAACTCTTTGTAGTCTGGCCCCAGCCCACTACTTGAGTCTCATCTGCAGCCAGTCTCCACTACTCCCTTCCACACATAGCCAAGGGTTCTGTGCTCCAGCCAAACACACTAAGCTGTCCAGAGTCTTTTGATCACATTATCTCCTTCATGCTTCCTGTGCTTTGACTCATGCTTTTCTCCTTAGAATGCCCTTAGCCCTGTTTGTCCCCCAAGGAACTAATTACTCAAGACTCAGCTCCAGTTTCCTCTGGAAAGTAATCCTTAACTTGTACAAAGAGGAATTTGTTTTTTCCTCTGTTTTTATGAGCACTGAGACACGGAGCATATACCTATATTATGGTATTTATCATACATCAAGACTTACTTTTTGAATTTTTATTTTGATATAATCTCATATTTTACAGAAAATGACAGAAGAATACATTTTCAAACCCATTTTGAGAGTAGGTTACAGGCATAATTTCCCTTTCCCCCCAAAGATTTCGATGTATAGTTTCAAAAAACTAAGACATTATCTTAAATAACAATACAATTATAGAATTAATAAATTAACATTGATGATGTATTTTCTGATCTACAGATCTTACTACACTTTCACCAGTTTTACCACTAAGGTTCTACATAGCAAAAGATAACTTTTCTTGGTCCAGCAGCCAAGCCAGGTTCATGAGTTGTATTTATTTCTCATATGTTTTAAGTCTCTTTTAAAATGGAATATTTGTCAGTCATTGTCTTTTTATAACTTTGACATTGAAGAGTACTGGGCAGTTTTTTGTAGAATGACCTTAAGTTTCTTTAATGTTTCTTCATGACTAGATTTATTAGGCATTTTTGCCAAAAATATCACAGAAGTAATGTTGTCCTCAGTGTGTCATACTAGGAGGCAAATGATTTGTGTATGTTCTATCTTGTGATATTAAATTTTATCACTTGGTTAAGGTATTTGCCTGGTTTATCACCAAAAAGTTACTATTTTTCCCTTTGTAATTAATAAATACTTTGTGGGGCCATTCTTTGAGACTATGTAAATATCTCATTTCTTACCAAATTTTTTATTATTTTTTAACATTATTATCTTTAGAGACAGGGTCTTGCTGTGGTGCCCAGGCTGGAGTGCAGTGGCACAGTCATAGCTCCCTATAGCCTCAAACATCTAGGCTCAAGCAATCCTCCTGCCTCAACCTCCCGAGTAGCTGGAATTACAGACATGTGTCACCACACCACAACAAACTTTCATCTAGTAGTTAGTAGTTTTTTTAGAATCATTGAAGATTCTTGCCTGAAAGAGCGGTTGTTAAATGATGATTTTCTAATTCCATCAGCCCTTCTACGTTTATTAGCTGACATGAAAGGAAGAGCTTTCCCTTCTCTATTATTTATATCAGAAGGGATTCATGGATTCTTTTTTGAGACTGATTCTCGCTCTGTCACCAGGCTGGAGTGCAATGGCGTGATCTTGGCTTACTGCAACCTCTGCCTCCCAGCTTCAAGCAGTTCTGCCTCAGCCTCCTGAGTAGCTAGGACTACATGTGCACGCCACCACGCCCAACTAGTTTTTGTATTTTTAGTAGAGACAGGGTTTCACCATGTTGGCCAGGATGGTCTCGATCACTTACCCTCGTGATCCGCCCACCTCAGCCTCCCAAAGTGCTGGGATTACAGGCGTGAGCCACTGCGCCCGTCCCATGAATTCTTATTCTATTAGTTAAACCCTGGTGCTGTGTATTTTTGTTTTTTTGAAGATGGGGTCT
The DNA here is from genome assembly GCA_963573385.1 of Cacajao melanocephalus. Taxonomy (NCBI): domain Eukaryota; kingdom Metazoa; phylum Chordata; class Mammalia; order Primates; family Pitheciidae; genus Cacajao; species Cacajao melanocephalus. The sequence goes on along the minus strand of CAUYLG010042045.1, from coordinate 42,776 downwards.
CACGTCTTACTCTGTCACCTACACTGAAGTGCAGTGGCATGATCTCGGCCCACTGCAATCTCTATTTCCCAGGCTCAAGCGATCTTCTTACCTCAGCCCCCCCCCGAGTAGCTGGAACCACAGGGACACATCACCATGCCCAACTAATTTTTTATATTTTTGGTGGAGACGGGGTTTTGCCACGTTGCTCAGTCTGGTCTTGAACTCCTGAGCTCAAGCGATCCACCTGCCTTGGCCAAAGTGCTGAGGTTATAGGCCATTTTTTCTTTTTATTAACCAAGGTACAACTTTAATACAGTAAAATTTTATTTATTTATTTAGAGACAGGGTCTTACTTTGTCACCAAGGCTGGAATGCAGTGGTACAGTCTCAGTTCACTGCAGCCTCAACCTCCCAGGTTCAAGCGATTCTCTCACTTCAGCCCCCCAAATAGCTAAGTAGCTGGGACTCTAGGCATGCATCACCACCCCTGGCTAATTTTTGTATTTTTTTGTGCAGATGGGGTTTCACCACGTTGCCCGGGCTGGTCTCAAACTCCTGAGCTCAGGCAATCTACCCACCTCAGCCTCCCAAACTGGAATTTATCTTTTTTAAGTTTGCTATTCTACAAGTTTATCAAAACATGCTGTTGTGTAGCCACCAACAAAATCAAGATTAAAAAAAAAGTTCTGTCACCCCAGAAAATCTACCCATGCCCTTTATAGTCAAATGCTTCCTGCACCCTTTACACAGGCTCTCCTGTGTCTTTCTGATAATATCCCCATCATTCTGAGCCCCTCCTTACTTAATGGTGCAGTAAGAAAGATGTTCCAGGCTTGTCATATACCTCCTGTGCCCCAGGTGTGGAATTTTCTTTTTAGTGTTAAGTGGATTTAGGAACCAAAATCTGAGATCAGGCACAGTGGCTCACGCCTGTAATCCCACCACTTTGGGAGCCCGAGGCACACGGATCACTTGAAAGTTGTAGTTCACCCAGCCAACATGGCAAAACCTTGTCTCTACTAAAAATACAAAAATTAGCCGGGTGTGGTGGTGCATACCTGTAGTCCCAGCTACTCGAGAGGCTGAGACAGGAGAATTCCTTGAGCCTGGGAGGTGGAAGTTGCAGTGAGGAGCTGAGATTGCACCACTGCATTCCAGCCTAGGCAATAGAGTGAGACTCTGTCACAAAAAAACAAAACCAGATCTGGGCACTAAGTATACTCATTGCCATTGAGGTGTCATTGTCTCTTCAGCAGGAAGCTAGAAAATACATGTATGTACATATATGCACCCTTAACCAACTTAGGATTATTTGACCAGTTCTTTCAATCTGGTCTATAGTTGTCCAATATGTGGCCCTTGGGCCCAAGTAGACTCATGTAACTTTTGTTTTGGAGGTGGTGGTATTTTTGATTTAGAGATGAAGTCTCTGTCACCCAGACTGGGGTGCTACTGCACTATCATAGCTCACTGCAATGAACTCTTGGGCTCAGGTGAGACTCTCACCTCAGCCTCTTGAGTCACTAGTATTACAGTTGTGAGCCACCATGCCCAGCTCTCCCCACATAATTTTTTAAGCCGTAGTCAATCTTTTTTTTTTTGAGTCGGAGTCTTGCTTTGTTGCCTAGACTGGAGTGCAGTGGCGCCATCTCAGCCCACTGCAGCCTCAACATTTCTGGGCTCAAATGATCCTCTCACCTCAGCCTCCCAAGTAGCTAGGACTACAGGTGTGCACCACCATGCCCGACTAATCTTTTTGTATTTTTTGTAGAGACAGGGTTTTGCCATATTGCTCAGGTTGGTATCTGACAAAAGGAAAATAGGAATAAAGTGAGCTTTCATGTCCCCTTGACTCATGGTTGTCACATACTGTACTTCTTACATTAAGTTGAAAAAATAGTTTTTCATCCAATCTATACATGCATGGATTTCTACTCTTAAAAACGCCATTGGATAATCAGAGATGGTAACCCTGCATTTACTGTTTCACAAATTATTTGTTCCTCCCTATAGCAGTGCTTCCCTACAGTGCCTGGCACTTGATAGGCATTCATTGAATAGATAGGTCAATTTTTTCCTAAATGTTGATGTTGATACAGTGGGAGGTATATTTTCCCCTTTTGGCTATATTCACTTCCTTGAAAATTAAACGACAATAAATTTCTGCTCTGTTGATTTCTTTTTCCCCCAATCTGCTATCAAGGTTATATGTTAGCAAAGCCAGGTGCGGAGTACACCCTATAGTCTGTCTCAGCTACTCAGGAGGCTGAGGGAGGAGGATTGCTTGAGTCCAGGGCTTCAAGTTCAGCCTGGGCAACATAACAAGATTTTGTTCCTTACAAAAATAAATTTAACTGTAACAAAGGATGCAGGTTAACATGTTGTTTTACGTGTTTTTCTTTCTTAAACTCAATTTTACCTTCAGTAGTAAGAGTTCCCAAATTAAATTGAATTTATACTTAAGAAAGGGCTGGCCAGGCACAGTGGCTCGTGCCTGTAATCCCAGCCCTTTGGGAGGTCAAGGCCGGTGGATCACCTGAGGTCGAGAGTTTGAGACCAGCCTGATCAACATGGAGAAACTCCGTCTCTAAAAAATTAGCCGAGCATGTTGGCCCCACATGCCTATAATCCCAGCTACTTGGGAGGCTGAGGCAGGAGAATCACTTGAACCTGGGAAGCAAAGGTTGCAGTGAGCTGAGATTGCCCCATTGCACTCCAGCCAGGGCAACGAGAGCAAAACTCTGCCTCAAACAAAAAAAAAAGAAAAAGAAGAAAGGGCTTTAACGAGGCAAAATCTAGTGAGTTTTGAGGTCCCTGTGGACTTGCCTGGTATACCTGGAAGATCTGTAGATATCTTCTTTCTATACAGATTGTGTTTGTGCTCTCAAGGAAAATAGTTCATACTGATCACTATAAATGGTATAGTATTTCAACAAAAGTAAAACACTTAATCTTTTCTGTAAAACTAAAGTATTAAGAAAGGTGGCAATAAAAGGGAGGAAAACCAGTTTTTCTTCATCTTCATTTTTTTCAGGTTCTCTCAAGTAGTGCTGCCAGTAGTACCATCACAGCACTGTCACCTGGAGGAGCACTTATGCAGGGAGGAACACAGCAAGCCATAAACCGTATGTGCCAGGCCATCTTCTGCCATCTTTCTGCCTAAATCAGCTTTAAAAAGCAAGCTGGGAGGAGTGCTGAACTTTTATTGGTTTTTTTCCTTGCGATAATCCTGGGAATTCTGTTTCATAGATTTGTTTTTATACATTCAAATTCTGAAACACACCTAGACACAATTTTAGGTTTCAGAACTGTCTTACTATTGCAGATAGTGGTACATTGCTAGTTTGTCTAATATCATACTAAAAGCTGCTTTCTTCTCCCCTATCTCTTAGAATAAAGGGGAAACCTGAAAGTTTCTTTAAAATCTCAAGAACTTTTAAATTTTATGGTCTCAGCCACAAAATTAGTAACTTATCTGAAAATGGCATATCCTGGTTTGGCATTGAGAAACAGCACATGTTCAAGTTTATTCTTCGAGTGGTCATTTTTTTGAGACTGTGTGTCAAAATAGCTTTCACCCTGTGCATCTCGTCCTTTTGCAGAGATGGTGCCAAATGATATTCAGTCTGAATTGAAACACTTGTATGTAGCTGTTGGAGAACTTCTACGGCATTTCTGGTCCTGCTTTCCTGTTAATACACCATTCCTAGAAGAAAAGGTTAGAACTAGTTCTAAAGACAGCCAGATAATTGTAGTGTACTGACTTATAAGATGTTTTGAAATTGGAAAGTTTTATTAAGTCTTTACCATGTGACAGACACTGGGACAATTGTTTTAGCTACATTATTTCATGTAAACCTCACAGTATCTCTATGGAGTCGGTATTAGTTGTACCCATTTTATAGATTAGGAAACTGAGAGCCATACCAGTCCCATAACTAATAATCATACAACTTAAAACTTGTCCACCTCCAAGCCACTGTGAATAGAGACCCAAAACAGATTACATCAGTAAAGTTATTTATGTTTAATAAGTTTTTCAGGGATAGCAAAATCCAAAATAAGAATTGACAAATGCAGCACTAGCTATTTAACACTAAAACCCCTCTAACCAATTAAAGGACAGTAGACAAATGAAAATATGTAACATTAATAGTAATACTATAAATTGCTGTTATAAACCATGATTATGTTTTTTTAAAAAAAGAACTTACTAAGAACAGTAGATAAACACTTTGCAAGCAACTCACTAAAAAATACAGTGGCCTGGGAAGATTAAGTGGAAATGCCCACACCCACCAGTATGCAGATAAATTAAAGCTACAGTAAAAGAACATTTTGGCCAAGCACAGTGGCTCACACCTGTAATCCCAAAACTTTGGCAGGGCTGAGGCGGGAGGATTGTTTGAACCCAGGAGTTGGAAACCAGCCTGGACAACACAGCAAACACTGTCTCCAAAAAATATATAAATAAATTTTTTAAAAGAATTTTTTTTACCTAATTTGCAAAAGAACCAAAAACTTAACAGTGATCAATGTTGACCAAGTTGTCAAGAGTCCTTTATTAACACTGCTAGTGTTTTTTTAAGTGCTTTTACTTCAACATTCAAATGAAATTCAACATTTAGAAATTTAGGAAATAATTAGGAATGTAAATAGTAGGGAGGGTGTACCACTGTCTAAGACAGAGGAAATGGCCTAAATATCTACCAGAAGGCGGTTTAGAGAAGCATTTGTATGCTGATAAATTGAAATACTACAGTCTATTTTATTTTATTTTATTTGAGACAGGGTCTCAGTCTGTTGCCCCAGCTGGAGTGCAGTGGTGTGATTTCAGTTCACTGCAGCCCCTACCTCCTGGACTGAGGTGATTCTCCCACCTCAGTCTCCCTAGTAGCTGGGACTGCAGGCACACACCACCACACCTGATTAAGTTTTAATTTTTTGTAGAGTGCTGGGATTATAGGCATGAGCCACTATAACCAGCACTTTGGGAGGCTGAAGCAGGCAAATCGCTTGAGCTCAGGAGTTCGAGACCAGCTTGGGCAACATGGCAAAACCCCATCTCTACAAAAAATACAAAAAGTAGCTCAGGTGATTACCTGAGCCCAGAGAGGTCAAAACTGCAGTGAGGCGACAATCTTGCCACTGCAGATGCCACTGTCATCCAGCCTGGGTGATAGAGTAAGACCCTGTCTCTAAATAATAAATGAATGAGTGACTATTTAAATGAGTCTTTTTTATTTTTTATTTATTTATTTTTTTGAGATGGAGTTTGGCTCTTATTACCCAGGCTGGAGTGCAATGGCGCAGTCTCGGCTCACCGCAGGTTCTGCCTCCTGGGATCAAGCAATTCTCCTGCCTCAGCCTCCTGAGTAGCTGGGACTACAGGCGTGTGCCACCATGCCCAGCTAATTTTTGTATTTTTAGTAGAGACGGGGGTTTCACCATGTTGACCAGGATGGTCTCAATCTCTTGACCTCATGATCCACCCACGTTGGCCACCCAAAGTGCTGAGATGATAGGGTGCGCCACTGTGCCTGGCCGAGTCTTTTTTATTTTTATTTATTTATTTATTTCAAGTCTGTCACCAGGCTGGAATGCAGTGGCGCTCTCAGCTCGCTGCACCCTCCGCCTTCCAGGTTCAAGTGATTCTCCTGCCTTAGCCTCCTGAGTAGCTGGGACTACACGCACACACCACCACACCCAGCTAATCTTTGTGTTTTTAATAGAGACTGGGTTTCACCATGCTGGTCAGGATGGTCTTGCTCTCTTGACTTCATGATCTGCCCACCTCAGCCTCCCAAAGTGCTGGGATCACAGGTGTGAGCCACCACGCCTGGCCAAATGAGTATTTATGACTGAAAGATGTTCACATTGAAGTGTTAATAGTGGGATATAATAGGTATATGTTTATTTTCTTCTTACATTTTAAAAAATTTTCTACAAGAAAAGTAGCTTTCATATGTAGAAGATCCTGTTTTTCTCTTGGTCTCGAATTATATTGTTTCTCATCTTTTTTAGGTAGTGAAAATGAAAAGTAATTTGGAACGATTCCAAGTTACGAAGCTCTGCCCATTCCAAGAAAAGATTCGGAGACAGTATTTAAGCACAAATGTAAGGCAGCAGTCTGATTTTTGCCTGATATTCTTTCTCTTTGTAGTAAAATGATGAAATTGACTTTGCTTTTGTGTAAATAAGTAGATACTTTATTTTTCTTTTTTTGTTTTGGAGACGGAATCTTATTCTGTCACCCAGGTTGGAGTGCAGGGGCTCGATCTCAGCTCACTGCAACCTCCGCCTCCTGGGTTCAAGTGATTCTCCTGCCTCAGCATCCTGAGTAGTTGGGATTACAAGCACGTGCCACCACACCCAGTTAATTTTTGTATTTTTAGCAAAGACGGGGTTTTACCACGTTGGCCAGGCTTGTCTCGAACTCCTAACCCCAGGTGATCAGCCCGCCTTGGTCTCTCAAAGTGCTGGGATTACAGGTATGAGCCACTGTGCCCCATCAATACTTCTTTATTTTCTGTTGCTCATAGTACTATTTTTTAATATTGAAATGTGTCATGCATTCAGAAGTATATAAAATACGTACATATTTTTAAGATAATAAAACAACTGTCTGTGTACTCACCAATCAGGAAAAGTAGTAGAATGTCACCGTAACCCATAGATATCCCCTGAGTGCCCTTGTCCAGTTGTATACCACTCTCTCCTCCCCTCCGGAGGTCATGACTAACCAAGGACAGTCATCTCCATGCTTACCCTTAGAAAGTTTTACAATCTAGCCAGGCGCAGTAGCTCATGCCTGTAATATCAACACTTAGGAGGCCAAGGCAGGCCGATCACTTGAGGTTAGCAGTTCAAGACCAGTCTGGCCAACATGGCGAAACCCTGTCTATTAAAAATACAAAAATTAGTCTGGCATGGTGGCACATGCCTGTAGTCCCAGCTACTTGGGAGGCTGAGACAGGAGAATTGCTTGAACCCAGGAGGGAGAGGTCACATCACCATACTCCGCCTGGGTGACAGATCGAGACTCTGTGTCAAAAAAAAATTTTTTTTTACAGTCTATGTGTATGTTCCCAAAAATATGTATTACTAATTTATTAATTTGGAAAAACTGAGTAGCAAGCACAAACCTAGCAGCATAACGAAAGATAGAATTGCCACTACTAACAGTAAGCAGGACTATTCCTGGGTTCTATTTGGCATCAGCTTCCCTGATTGTTTGCAGCAGGGAAGGTCAGTGGATGAGGTATTGAGAGATGTCCCTTTATGCCCAGCATTTTAAGCATTGCATTTAAAGCAAGGTTAGAACAACCACATCAGATCATTTGTATGTGCGTTATTCAAGTCCCCCTAGATGTACCTTGGGAAGAATAGTGCAGTCATGTGTTGCTTAACCACAGGGATATGTTCTAAACAATTCATTGATAGGCAGTTTTGTTGTATGAACCTCGTAGAGTGTACTTAAACCTAGCTATATAGCCTGCTACACTCTAGGCTATATGGTCTAGCCTGTTGCTCCTAGGCCACAAACCTATACAGCACAGTACCGTACTAAATATGTAGACAGTTTTAACACAGTGGTATTTGTGTATCTATTTACTTTTGTCGTTTTGGTATTAAATTGGTGCAAAAGTAAATATTTGTGTATCTAAACATAGAAAAGATGCAGTAAAAATCCAGTATAAAAGATAAAAAGTGGTCCACCTGTATAGGGCACTTACCATGAATAGAGCTTGCAGGACTGGAAGTTGCTCTGGGTAACTCAGTGAGTGAGTGAATGTGAAAGCCTAGGACATTACTGTACACTACTGCAGAGTTTATTAACACTGTACACTTAGGCTGCACTAAATTTACCCAAAAACTTTTTTTCTTCCATAATAAATTAGCCTTAGCGTACTATAACATTTTTACTTCATAAACTTTTAAATATTTTTAAAGTTTTTTAAAAAACTTTGGATTCTTTGGAATAACATTTAGCTTAAAACACAAACACATTGTATAGCTGTACAAAAGTATTTTCTTTGTATTCTTATTCTATAAGCTTTTTTTCTATTTTTAATTTTTTTTCCTTTTAAACTTTTTTGTTAAAAACTAAGACACAAACGCACATTAGCCTAGGCTTACACAGGGTCACTATCATCATCACTATCACTGTCTTCTGTCTCCACATCTTGTCCCACTGAAAGGTCTTCAGGGGCAGTAATGCACGTGGAGCTGTCATCTCCTATGGTAACAGTGCCTTCTTCTGGAATACCTCCTGAAGGACCTGCCTAAGGCTATTTTATAGTTAACTTTTTTATACATGTAAATAATGATTTTAAAATACAGTAAATAGATAAATCAGTAATATAGTCATTCATTATCATTATCAAGTATTATGTACGACACATAATTGTACATGCTATACATTTACACAGCTGGCAACTTAATAGGTTCGTTTATACCAGCCTCCCTACAAACGAGTGAATAATGTGCTGCTATATGATGTTATGACATCACTAGATGATGGGAATTTCTCAGCTCTATTATAATCTTATGGGACCACCATCATATATGTGCATTATGTGGAGCATGACTCTAGTTACAAATTTAAGATTCAATAACTAAGATAGCCAGGCGCGTTGGTGCGTGCTTGTAGTCCCAGCTACTCGGAGGCTGAGGTGGGAGGATCTCTTGAGCCCAAGAGTTCTGGGCTGTAGTGCGCTATACCAATCAGATGTCCGCACAAGTTCGGCATCAATATGGTGACCCCCTCCAGGAGTGGGGACCACCAGGTTGCCTAAAGAGGTGAACTGGCCCAGGTCAGAAATGAAGCATGTCAAAACTCCCATGCTGATCAGTAGTGAGATTGCGCCTATGAATAGCCACTGCACTCCAGCCTGGGCAACATAGTGATACCCTGTCTCTTTAAAAAAAAAAAAAAAAAGATTCAATAACTAAGATAATTAAAAGGGGAGTTTTACAGTTGAAAGCTGAAAAATCATCAGTAAGGTTTTTCATATTCCCTACATATTCTCAGTGGGTTTTCTTAAAGTATAAAACAGCATTACTTAGAATAGAAGCTTGGAGTGTCTTCCCACAGCGGGGCAAAAATGGCTGATAGGTTTCAGGTCATGTGCCTTCTCAATTGATTATAACTGCTTGGAGTGCTGTGTTGAAAAGGATGCTGAGGGCTGGACACAATGGCTCACACCTATAATCACAGCACTCTGGGAGGCCATGGGCAGGTTGATCACCTGAGGTCAGGAATTCGAGACCAGCCTGGTCAACATGGTGAAACCTTGTCTCTACTAAAAATACAAAAATTAACCAGGTGTTGTGACAAGTGCCTGTAATCCCAGCTACTCGGGAAATTGAGGCAGGAGAATCGCTTGAACCCAGGAGGCAGAGATTGCAATAAGCAAAGATAGTGCCATTGCACTCCAGCCTGGGCAATAAGAGTGAAACTCCATCTCAAAAAAAAAAAAAACAAAAAGAAAAGAAAAGGATGCTGGTTCCATGTGCAGCCTTACAGGAGGATATGGTGTTCATCTCTTCCAGTTGATAATATAGATCTAGATACTGCTGCCAGTCAAGCAGAATAAGTAATTTTTATAGTTTCCAAACAAAACTAAATATCCCTATCCCCCATAACGATAAATAGGTGTGGCAATAAGGGGAATTTTTTTTTTTAACTCTGTACCCCTCAGACCTGAGATTGACATGCCAGAAGAATTTAGGACTTCCTTATCTCCATCTCCATTTTCCTAGAGTTGGCAAAACTTTACTTCCAAATATGTAAAGACTATCCACCTCCAAGGAAACAGATATTCCAGAGACTTCTACCTCAAAAGTCAGTGTAAGAGAGATATGGTAGTATGTACATGTAGTCTAGCTACTCAAGAGACTGAGGCAGGAGGAATACTTGAGATCAGGAGTTTGAGGCTATAATATACTAAAAGTGTACCTGTGAATAGCCACTGCACTCCAGCCTGGGCAACATAGTGAGACCCTGTCTCTTAAAAAAATAAAAAAGATTCCATATGATCTTGTTGACGTCTAGCTATGTCCGTGATGAAAGTAAGATTCTTAACCTACTCAAAGATCTACAGTTTTTTTTTTTGTTTTTTTTTTTTAAGATGGGGTTTTGCCATGTTGCCCAGGCTGATCTCAAACTCCTGAGCTCAGGCAGTCCCCCCACCTCAGCCTCCCAAAGTGCTAGGATTACAGGCACGAGCCACTGCGCCCGGCCAGATCTACAGTCTTTACCCAAGAGATGACATAGCACATTGTGTGAAGCATTGAAACCATTTAGGTTTTCTGTAATCTGCTGAGTTGTATTGAACTCCTGAAATGCTGGAGTTGGAAAAACCCTAAAAATAGAAAACTTGCACAAAATTGTACAGAATTAACTGCAGGAGCTCTTGAAAATCAAAGATTCTTGGGTCTCATCCCAGGCCTGTTAAATCAGAATCTTCAGGAGAATAAGGTATTTTTCCAGTGTTCTGCCAAGATGTATATACAAGGCTGGGCGCAGTGGTTCACACCTGTAATTCCAGTACATTGGGAGCCTGAGGCAGGAAGATTGCTTGAGCCCAGGAGTTTGAGACCAGCCAGGGCAACATAGCAAGAGTCCATCTCTACTATTTTAAAAAAAAAAGAAAAATGTGGCCGGGCACGGTGGCTCAGGCCTGTAATCCCAGCACTTTGAGAGGCTAAGGCGGGTGGCTCACTTGAGGCCAGGAGTTTGAGACCAGCCTGGCCAACATGGTGAAACCCCATCTCTACTAAAAATACAAAAATTAGCCAGGTGGGGTGGTGCATGCTTGTAATCCCAGCTACTATGGGGGCTGAGGCAGGAGGATCGCTTGGACCCGTGAGGTGGAGGCTCTGGTAAGCCAAGATCACGCCACAGCACTCCGGCCTGGACGACAGAGCAAGATTCTGTCTCAAAAAAAAAAAGTTTATACCACCATCCTGGCCCAAGTTGGCAGACCAGTATTTAAATCTAGAAATCACCAATTTAGTTCAGACACCTCGTTTGAGGGAAGAAACCGAGGCCTGGAGCACAATTGTGACTTTCATATTGTCCTATTGTTGGTTAATGACAGGACAGCCATTACAACCACAGCCTTTTCACCGTACCCCACTTTTTCTCACCTTTCCATACGAAATGTGTCTGACCGAACCTTCTCAGAGGGCTTGCACATTACCTCATTTACTAGGGAAATACAGAGGAGCTGGGAAACAACACTCTGAAGTATGTTCCAGATTTCGGTTGGAAGGAGTGACTTCCCCTGCTTTTGCCCAGTTAAGTGTCTTGCTGTGTTTTTCAGTTGGTAAGTCACATAGAAGAGATGCTCCAGACAGCCTACAACAAGCTCCACACGTGGCAGTCACGGCGTCTGATGAAGAAAACGTGAGGTTGCCATGATGCTCACAGGTTTTGTGAGATTGAGAGAACTATGACCTGCAGCAGCTCTGGAAACCTGGCCTGACAGACAAGCAGATGACCTTACAGGAGTGATAAGAAACATCTGCTCCACGCCGACTCCCAGAGCTGATGCTATTGTACTTGCACATTGGGGACTGAAAGGAAAGAAGGGACTAAATGCTGGGGAGGTAAATTAAGGCAGAACCAAATGAGCTAAGTTGCAAATATATATATATACACATATATATGTACATGTGTATGTACATATATATTTTAAAAGACTGTTTACTGCAGTTACTCAGGAACTGCTTTTGATTCACATTAAGCTGCTTTCAGAAATTTAAAAAAAAAAAACTTTTTTAAAGGGTGCATTGATAAAATCTGAGGTTTTTTGATGGTTATTTTGTTTTTTTCTGTGTAAATTTTTTTCCTAAGTTTATGGCACAGGGTAGACCTTAAGTATTTCTCCTCCATCCTTCATCCTCCACCCTCCATTGGATCCTCAAGTTTTACTGAATTCCAGTTATACCTTACATCAGCAAGTTAAAAAGAATACTTTAAAATAAAGCAAAGGGAGACTGTTGCTCAACCATCAGGAAACAGTTGTCAGAAGACATCATTGGTCCTGTGTTTCCTACGGAAATAAGAAACAATAAATATTGCACTGAATGTTTGTGGTTTGGAGTCCCTGAATAATAAAGAGGGAACATATTTGCAGAAAGTTGCATAGGGTTTTTTATGCAGAATTTTGTCAGAAGACAATGGCGCTGCATGTTTTTCTTTGAGTGCAAATGTACATTGCTAAGATTTTTTTTAAGATGGCATGTGCTTTGAAAAGAGGCTATTGCATTTTTAAGAGTTTAAAAATCTTATGAGTGAGAAATATAAAAGAAACTTATTTTCACCTCTTTAGAAGAAATAAAAGATGTTTCTCATATCTCCTTTTCTCTAGTATTTGACTGTTACTGTCCTTGGCGAATCGATAATCATTGCATAGTGACTGAAAAGCCTAAGTGCAAAAAAAAAAAAAAAAAAAAGATATGTTCTTCTTTCTGGAATTCGTGCCATATTTTGTTCCTGATGGGATCAACTTACTGTTTATCAAAGACTTTAGATGTCTTGTATTAAAAATTACACAAAAAAAGTAAAACTTTTTATACTTACTCTTTTAACTCTGACACATCTCTGGTTTCTCATTATGTGTGAATTTACTTGGGTGGGCTGCCTGAGAACTGTTCATGTTATTTTAGGCCACGTTACAAGCTGGTTATCCTTCATGTAAGGCCTGCTACAGGTCAGAACCTAAGCCAGGCATGGTAGCACATGCCTGTAGTTCCAGCTACTTAGGAGGCTGAGGTAGGAGGATCACTTGAGCTCAGAAGTTCAAAAGACCAGACTGAGCAACATAGTGAGACTTCATCTCTTTTTTTACAGGAAAAAAAAAATTATCGAGACCTTGAACTGGTAAAGGGAAAGAGGCCACATCATTTCCTGCCTTCAGTCTTCCCATTTCTCTTTCAGATCGGTATAGTAACAGTATAATCCCTTAAAATATATACTTTCGCAAAGTCAGATTGCTTTCAAATGTTATTGCCACAGTGGAGCAAATAGAAAAATGACTGAAATAAAAAATAAGTCTGTTGGGAAAGGCAGACATAAGAAATAAAATGTTCTGTTAGGCCAGGCGCAGTGGCTCACACCTGTAATCCTAGCACTTTGGGAGGCCGAGGCGGGAGGATCACCTGAGGTTAGGAGTTCAAGACTAGCCTGTCCAACAGGGTGAAACCCCATCTCCACTAAAAATACAAAAATTAGCAAGGCATGGTGGCGTGTGCCTGTAATCCCAGCTACTAGGGGGGCTGAGGCAAGAGGTTCACTTGAACCTGGTAGGCGGAGGTTGCAGTGAGCTAAAATTGTGCCACTGCACTCCAGCCTGGGCAACAGAGTGAGACTTAGTCTAAAAAAAAGGCAGGGCGCAGTGGCTCACGCCTGTAATCCCAACACTTTGGGAGGCTAAGGTGGGTGGATCACATGAGGTCAGGAGTTCAAGACCACCCTGACCAACATGGAGAAACCCCGTCTCTACTAAAAATACAAAATTAGCCGGGACTGGTGGCGCATGTAATCCCAGCTACTCGGGAGGCTGAGGCAAGAGAATGGCTTGAACCCAAGAGACGGAGGTTGCAGTGAGCCAAGATCACGCCATTGCACTCCAGCCTAGGCAACAAGTGAAGCTTCATCTCAAAAAAAAATGTTCTATTGAGTACTGTGTTGAAGATTAAGTTGTAAGCTGGGCATGGTGGATCACAGGTGTAATCCCAGCACTTTGGGTGGCCAAGGCAGGAGGATCACTTGAGCTCAGGAATTCAAGACCAGCCTGGACAACATAGCTAAACCTCATCTCTACTAAAAATTTAAAAAGTTAGCTGGGCGTGGTGGCATGTGCCTGTAGTCCCAGCTACTCTGGAGACTGAGGCAGGAGGATTGCATGAGCCCAGAAGATTGAGGCTGCAATGAGTTGTGATCACACCGCTGCACTACAGCCTGGACATTAAGACAAAGCCCTGTCTTTGTGTGTGTGTGTGTGTGTGTGTATATATATATACATACATACATTGCGTGTGTGTGTGTGTGAAGCCTGAAGGAAGAAAAGACTATTTTGGGAAGTCAGGATAGACTTCATTTAAAAGCATTTTAGCTAAGTCTTGAAGGTTGAATAAGATTTTGTGAAAGAAGAAAGTCATCTCTTCTAGCATGATGGTGTGAAAGTTTGAAAGACTGAAATATGTTAGGAGAACAGGAAAAATGTGTTAGATTGGAGAGTTGGGAGTGACAAGGCTTGGAAAACCATTTTAATTCAGGTTGTGAATGGCCTTGTATGCTAAAGTAAAATACTCAGACCTTACCTATTAGGCATGGGAGACTTAGGAGAAAATTTTAAGCAAGTTGCTTTTATGGAGGTTTTTTCTGGTGGTGTGGGGGTGAGGCAGGGGTTAAATAACTTGGCAATTAGGACAGACTTAGAAGACTTTTGGAATAAGCCACACAGGAAATGGTCTACATTAAAATGAAGTCCTGGTGAATAGAAAGGGCCTGAGTCGTGTATGTGACCAACTCATTGGGAGCGAAGGAATCAAGGGTGATTTCACCAGTGATAGCTGTGAATTTCATTTCTAGCTTGCACTTGAAATATTTGAACCTTGGATTCTTTTAACAATGAACTTTGGCAGCTGTATAGGCCTTTTATGGCCCTTCACCTTCTCATGGTGGAAAATAATAGCACCACTGATGGTTGAGGGCTGCCATAAACCAGCACTGTGCCAAACACTTTTTCTGCTGTATCTCACTTCATTCCCACAGCTGAAGAAGCAAGTAGATAATACAACATTTTGTACAGATAAGAAATGGTTTAGAGGTTAAGTAATGTATTCAAATTCACACAGTCGGTAAGTGTCAGAGCTAGGATTTACCCTAAACTGCTAAGGCTTCTCTAGTCTGGAGAAGGGATGAGATGTCTGTGAAGTTTCAAGTTTTTATTCCACAGCCCAGGCTTCCATTGCCTAGTTTTTCCTTTGACTCCTTTGTCATTCCTGCCTCTGACTCTATTCTTTGCTTTACTCCTGGCAAATCACATTATGGGGTTAGTCTGCCTAGTAGGTCCGTGAGCCCAGAGGGCTATAAAATGTAATAATGTAACAAAAGCATGTCCTACCTTAGGAGAATGAGTCTTTTCTGGAAAGAAAGTAGTGTTAGTCTGATTTAGACATATTACAAAGATGAGTAAGGTACCTTATAAAATCCACTTCAGGATGGAAAACAAAAGAATGTTTTAATATCTATAACTAGAAAGGTAACCCCACTCATCCAGCCTGAGAGTTTAATCCAGAAAGTGATTTCCTGTTGCATATACCATCTCTCTAGAGCTGACAGTGTCTGGAATGGGGAGCTGTGTGTTTCAAATTTAGGTTTGCTGTCTCCAGTGTCAAGACTTGCATGGGATTCCTTAGGATTACCTCTGCCCTTTCCCAATTTAGCTCCTGCAGGACTCAGCTGTTTTCCCAGTTCTTGAGGCCAGGGGAGTCTTAGTTATTTTCAGCTGTTAAAATCTCCAGAACTGGAGTATTGCCTGGAACCTGGTTCAGGAGTGATCAGCCTGAGTTAGTATAGTAGTACATCTCCTTGTTTGGGTGTATATTAAACTCATAGAAGATGCTGGAAATCTTGTCATCTGTGGCTTTCAAACTGTAACTGCAGAACTCTGTTTTCATAATCTTTTACAGAATCCCTAATACATAAGACAAAATGGAATTATGCCTGTTGAGGTGGAACCAGAGATCCAGCTCCTTCCCCCACCCTACCCCAACAAACTATAACATGAAAAAATCAATACCCTCTGGCCACATGGCAACCTGCTGTGTTTGTTGGGACGCCTGATACCAAGAGTAGGCTGAAGTTGAAGTGTAAGATAAGTAAGAGTTTATCTGTGGACAGAAACAGATAGCAAGATGGTAGACTTAAATCCAACTATCAACAATTACATTAAATGTAAACAGATGGAACACTTGGATTAAAAAACAAGACTAGGCCAGGTACGGTGGCTCATGCCTGTAATCCCAGCACTTTGGGAGGCCGAGGTGGATGGATCACGAGGTCAAGAGATCAAGACCATCCTAGCCAATATGGTGAAACCCCATCTCTACTAAAAATACAAAAATTAGTTGTGCGTGGTAGTGTGTGCCTGTAGTCCCAGCTACTCAGGAGGCTGAGGCAAGAGAATCACTTGAACCTAGGAGGTGGAGGTTGCAGTGAACTGAGATTGTGCCATTGCACTCCAGCCTGGGAAACAAAGAGAGACTCTGTATTTAACAACAACAAAAAAAGACTAAACTATACACTAGTTATAGTCACAGAAATGTCTATGTCTATACTTAACTCAGTGGATTTGCCTTTCCATCAGATGTCAGTTTCCTAGGTGTTAGAGTTCAAAGGCCTTTATTACTCTAAAATTTACTTCTCTGGTCCTTAGCTAAGTAGTGAACAGAGCAGGTGAAAAGGGATGACACATTATTATTGCCCATTAATGTTCATTTAAAAAATTATAGGCTGGTACAGTGGCTCACACCTGTAATCCCAGTGTTTTGGAAGGCTGAGGCAGGAGGATCGCTTGAAGTCAGGAGTTCAAGACCAGCCTGGGCAATGTTGTAAAACCCTCCATCTCTACCAAAAAAAAAAAGAAAGACATTAGCCAAATGTGGTGGCGCTCGCCTATAGGCCTAGCTACTTATGAAGCTGAGGCAGGAGGATCACTCAAGGCTCAGTGAGCTACAGGCTGGGCATAGTGGCTCACACCTGTAATCCCAGCACTTAGGAAGGTCAAGGCAGGCGGATCACATGAGGTCAAGAGTTCAAGACCAGCCTGGCCAACATGGTAAAACCCCATCTCTACCAAAAAATACAAAAATTAGCTGGGCATGATGGCAGGCATCTGTAATCCCAGCTACTAGAGAGGCTGAGGGAGGAAAATCGCTTGAACCCAGGAGGCAGAGGTTGCAGTGAGCGGACCATTGTGCCTCTACACTCTAGCCTAGACAACATAGTGAGACTCCATCTCAAAAAAAAAAAAAAAAAGATTCAGTGAGCTATGATTGCACCACTGAACTCCATCCTGGGTGACAGATAAAGATCCTGCCTCTAAAGAAGAAAATTATATACATAGCGAAAGCATAATTCATAGGCTTTTTTTTCCCTGAGGTTTGAATAGTACTGAAGTATATAAAATAGAAAGTGTCTCTGTACCATTACTTCCAAGTCTTTCCTGAGGTAATGGTCAGTGCTTCTTCTTCTGGACATTTTTCTGTGCACTTAAATTCTTTTTCTAACCTGCAACCTGAGATTTTTTTTTTCTTTCTTCTTCTTTTATTTTGAGACAGAGTCTTGCCCTGTCTCCCAGGTTGGAGTGCAATGGTGCAATCTCGGCTCACTGCAACCTCTGTCTCCCAGGTTCAAGCAATTCTCTTGCCTCAACCTTCCAGGTAGCTGGGATTACAGGCGCCTGCCACCATGCCAGGCTAATTTTTTGTATTTTTAGTAGAGACAGGGTTTCGCCATGTTACCCAGGATGGTCTCGATCTCTTGATCTTGTGATCTACCCGCCTCAGCCTCCCCAAGTGCTGGGATTACAGGCGTGAATCACTGCACCTGGCAACCTGAGATTTTTCTAACAAAGAGATACCTGTGCACCTAGACATTCCCTTTAAGATAATCCTTTTGGTCAGGATTGTAGCTCCCAATGAAAGCGCAGAGAGCGTGTGGGAAAAAAAAAAAAAAAAAAAAAAAAGATAATCCTTTTGGGCCGGTCGCCGTGGCTCACACCTGTGATCCTAGCACTTTGGGAGGCCAAGGCCGGCAGATCACCTGAGGTCAGGAGTTCGAGACCATCCTGATCAACATGGAGAAACCCTGTCTCTACTAAAAATACAAAAAAATTAGCTGGGCATGATAGTGCATGCCTGTAATCCCAGCTACTCAGGAGGCTGAGTCAGGAGAATCACTTGAACCCAGGAGGAAGAGGTTGCAGTGAGCCGAGATCATGCCATTGCACTTCAGCCTGGGCAACAAGAGTGAAACTTTGTCTCAAAAATAATAATAATAATAATACTTTTAGCTGGGCATAGTGGAACGCACCTGTGGTCAGGAGGTAGGTAGGAGAATCACTTGAGCCCAGGAGTTTGAGGTTGCCATGAGTTATCATCTCACTGCACTCCAGTATGGGTGACAACTAGACCATGCCTCTTAATTTTTTATTTTTTTTATTTTTTAAAATTAGAAAAGGACCAGACATGGTGGCTCACACCTGTAATCCCAGCACTTTGGGAGGCCAACGCAAGTAGATCCCTTGAGCCCAAGAGTTTGAAACCAGGCTGGGCAACATGGTGAAACCCCCTCTATACGAAAAATACAAAAAAAAAAAAAAAATTAGCCAGGCATGGTGGCATGTGCGTGTGGTCCCAGCTACTCAGGAAACAGGAGACTGAGGTGGGAGGATAGCTTGAGCCTGGGAGGTTCGGGTCG
Organism: Cacajao melanocephalus; assembly: GCA_963573385.1. Taxonomy (NCBI): domain Eukaryota; kingdom Metazoa; phylum Chordata; class Mammalia; order Primates; family Pitheciidae; genus Cacajao; species Cacajao melanocephalus. The sequence continues at coordinate 24,295 of CAUYLG010042045.1, read as the reverse complement.
CAATGAGTTGTGATCATGCCACTGCACTCCAGCCTGGGTGATAGAGGAAGACCCTATCTCTAAATAAATAAATGAATAAAAAGATAATCCTTAACAAAGAGGCTCATATTCTTAGAGAAGAGTCCATTAGTGATCCTATTTCTTTAAGCCAAATTCTTGTAAATTTTGGTCCTACCCATTTGTATCTACTTCTGGCACTTGGTTATTCTTTTTTTTTTAAATTTTATTATTATTATTATTATTATTATTGACATGGAGTCTCGCTCTGTCACCCAGGCTGGAGTGCAGTGGCACGATCTCAGCTCACTGCAACCTCTGCCTCTTGGGTTCAAGCGATTCTCATGCTTCAGCCTCCTGAGTAGCTGGGATTACAGGCATCTGCCACCACACCCAGCTATTTTTTGTATTTTTAGTAGAGATGGGATTTTGCCATGTTGGCCTGGCTGGTCTTGAACTTCTAACCTCAGGTGATCCACCCGCCTCAATCTCCCAAAGTGTATTACAGGCATGAGCCACCATGCCCGGCCACCTGGTTATTCTTGAGAACAGGCTTTACCTGTGCTGAATACACGTCCTTGAGACTTCACATATATCAACCAGATTCTTATTGTCCTTGAACGTTTACACCTGCAGAATAAGGCATAGAGAGAAAGTCAAGTGTTCTGATGCATGCTTCACAGGATTTATCCACATCCCTGCAGCAGTAGGCCCATGGAATAGCATGTGTTGGATGCTATACTTTGGTCCTAGACTGTTTTGGTTCAAATCTTACCTGCCTAAAACACTAGCTATGAACCATTTACTTAATATATATGTGCCTTCATTTCTCCATCTACAATATAGGCCTCGTAGTAGCATTTAACTGATAGGGTTGTTGTGAGGATAGCTGAGGTGTCTGTAAGCTACTTAGAGCAGAGTCCAGCACACAACGAGTGCTATACAAGTGTCTGCTGTAATTAATGTTGATAAGGTTTCCCCCAGCCACGTAGTGAATACTGCTGCACCTTCTTGATTTTGTTTAACCTTTGAAACCTAAATGGAGGAAAATTCCCTCAAAGAAAAATAAAAGCGCTTTCTTCTGTGCTTTTATTTCCCCCCCAAAACCTGTGCATATTTGATTTCCTTAGATCATCTTTACTAGATTGATTAGTAGACACTTTTTTGTGGTGACCTGCATTCTCCAAATTATGAGCTCTTTTTTTTTATTTTTGGGACAGGGCCTCACGCTGTCACCCAGGCTATAGTACAGCCACATGATCATAGCTCACTGCAGCCTCAAACTCCTGGGCTCAAGTGATCCTCCCAGCTTAGCCTCTCGAGTAGCTAGGACTCCTTCACACCACCATGCCTGGTGAATTTTTTAAATTTTTTTTCATAGAGATGGGGGTCTCACTGTGTTGACCAGGCTGACCTTGAACTCGTGGGCTCAAGCAATCCTCCTGCCTCAGCTTCTGGAAAGTGCTGGGATTACAGGTATGAGCCACTGCACCTGGCTTAAAGTTTTTTCTTTAAATAGAAGTTGGGATCAAACTTGAGTTAAAAGAAAAAGCCATTTAGATTATGCTGAGTTACCAGGAGAGCAACCTTGAAACTTGATTCAATAGCGCAAAGGGTTTATCTTCAAAATAAGGTCACTAACAGGTTTCAGTTAGCATGTCCTAAATATGGTGGTTTGACATTATAACAGTTACATATCACACTTATAGCTTAGGTAAGATGGACTTTCCTAAAAAAATACAACAGTGATCCATTTTCTATGTCACATGAATAGATTAAGAAAAGTCTAACTTATATGATGAAGCACTCAAGATCTACAGGTGAGCTGCATGGGTTCAAATTGCAGCCCTGCCACTTACTAGCTGGCTAGCTGTGTGATTACTTAATCTCTCCATGCTTCGGTTTATCTTTCTCTTTTTTTTTTTTTAAAGGGGCTATGCCTGCCTCTGTGGCCCAGGTTGGAATGCAGTGGCACAATCACAGCACTGCAGCCTCGGCCTCCCCGACTCAAGCAATCCTCCTACCTCAGCCTCTGGAGTAGCTAGGACTACAGGCTCATGCCACCACGCCTGGCTAATTTTTGTAAATTTTGGAGAGTCAAGGTCTTGCCATGTTGCCCAGACTGGTCTTGGACTCCTGGGCTCAAGCAATCTGCCTGCCTCGGCTTGTCAATGTGCTGGGATTACAGGTGTGAGCCAATGCATCATCTTTCTTTGTCTGTCTCTCTCTTTCTCTCTCTCCTCACTTCAGTTTCTTAATTTGTAACATGACCATAATAGTAGTACTTACAGATTTACTGTGATGGTTAAATGAGCTAATAAATGTAAGTGCTTAGAATAGTGCCTGGCTCAAAATGAGCATTTAATAAATGTTCTTTCTGTCATTTATTACTATTACAGCCATATATCACTTAACAATGAGGAATTGTTCCGATCAATGCATCATTAGATGAATTCATTACTGCACAAGCATCACAGAGTGTACTTACACAAAGCATTCCTCCCACCTCGTCCTCCCAAAGTGTTGTAGGCTATGCCTCCTGGATGGTATAGCCTACAACACATAGAGGCTATATGGTATAGCCTATTGATTCAAGGCTATAAACCTATATGGCATGTTATGATACAGAATAATCTGAGGAAATAGTAACACAAGAGTAAGTATTTGTGTACAGTAAAAGTATGATACAGTATTATAACCTTACAGGACCACCCTTGTATATGCAGTCCACTGTTGACCAAAACATTGTGAGGTTCATGACTCTATTATTATTACTTACCATTACCAGGCTTCAGTTCAAAGCTTATTGACTTAGGCTGCCATATAATAACAACATTGGTAAAAAGCTGAGGTGGAGATAAAGGGAAAGAAACTATTATTAGATAGTTTACTTCTATCTACTGTCTATTAGATCTCTTTGCCAAATAAGCTATATGACCATTCTTATTTCATCCTCAGGATTCAATCAATAATTATTAAGCTACTGTGCATCAATCTACAGCCTTCTCCTTATAACATCTCAAGTTGACTGGGCACAGAGGCTCACGCCTGTAATCTCAGCACTTTGGGAGGCCAAGGCAGGCAGATCACCTGAGGTAAGGAGTTCAGGACCAGCCTGGCCAACATGGTGAAATGGTGTCTCTACTAAAAATACAAAAATTAGCCAGGCATGGTGGCTCAAGCCTGTAATCCTAGCTACTCGGGAGGTTGAGGCAGGAGAATTACTTGAACCTGGAAGGCAGACGTTGCAGTGAACCGAGATTGCACCACTGCACTCCAGCCTGGGCCAGAGAGTGAGACTCCTTCTCTTTTTATTTATTTATTATTTATTTAAATTTTTTATAGAGACGGGGTCTCACCAAGTTGGTCAGGCTGGTCTTGAACTCCTGACTTTATGGTCCTCCCACCTCTGCCTCCTAAAGTGCTGGGATTACAGGTGTGAGCCACTGTGCCAGGCCGAGAGTCCCTCTCAAAAATAAATAAATAAATAATAAAGTCTCAAGTTATTGGTCAGACGTGGTGGCTTTATGCCTGTAATTCCAGCACTTTGGGAGGCCATGACAGGCAGATCACTTGAAACCAGGAATTTAAGACCAACCAGGGCAATATGGCAAGACTCCATCTCTACAAAAAATAAAAATTAGCCAGGTATGGTGGTACATGCCTATAGTCCCAGCTACTCCAGAGGCTGAGGTAGAAGGATCGCTTGACTTGGGAAATTGAGGCTGCAGTGAGCCACGAGCATGCACTTTAAGCTGGTCAGCAGAGTAAGACCCTGTGTTAAAAGTAAAAATAAAAAGCCTCAGGTTATTAAAAAGCACTGTCCTGGCCAGGCACGGTGGCTCACACCTGTAATCCCAGATCTTTAGGAGGCCAAGGCAAGCATATCACTTGAGGTCAGGAGTTTGAGACCAGCCTGGCCAACATGGCAAAACCCAATCTCTACTAAAAATACAAAAATAAGCTGGGTGTGGTGGTGCACACATGTAATCCCAGAAACTCAGGAGGCTGAGGCACGAGAATAGCTTGAACCCGGGAGTCCTAGGTTGCAGTGAGCCAAGATTGCACCACTGCACTCCAGCCTGAGTAACAAAGCATGACTCCATCTCAAAAACACAAAGTACTATCCTAGATGATGGGCAAAACAGGTCTGCGCCCTCATGGAGCTTACTTAAGAATAAACAGGCTTGGAGAGGTGAAAAGTCCCTGAGTCCAACTCAGAAGTGGAGAGCTAAGATTGAAATTCAACTCTTGAAGCAGGGTGTGGTAGCTCACGCCTGTAATCCCAGCACTTTGGGAGGCTAAGGCGGGCAATCACCTGAGGTCGGGAGTTCGAAACCAAACTGACCAACATGGAGAAATCCCATCTCTAGTAAAAATACAAAATTATCTATGTGTGGTGGTGCATGCCTGTAATCTCAGCTACTCAGGAGGCTGAGGCAGGATAATTGCTTGAACCTGGGAGGCAGAGGTTGCAGTGAGCCGAGAGTGCGCCATTGCATTCCAGCCTGGGCAACAAGAGCAAAACTCCATCTAAAAAAAAAAAGAAAAGAAAAGAAATTCAGCTCTTGAATGCAAATTCTGTGTATCTGAAACTAATGACCCTTCTCTCCCTACCCTCCTCACCGTCTCCCTAATCTGATCTTGCAGGCTGGAACTTTTTCTTCTACCTGATATAAATAATTAGGAGCAAGAGAGCTATTTTATTTCTATCAGGCCTCACACTGACAAGCACAGAAGGCTCTGAGGCTGAGAGACTGCTTTATTCTCCAAAAGTTCAGTGAGGGAGATGAATTATTGAATCTGAAGTCACTAGGGAGGCTTGAATTCTGCTATTGGTACGGCTAAGCATCCATTATGCAGGAGGCCCTCAAAAGAATTCAAAGGGCCATTACTGTGGGGTTTTTTTTTCTTCTGGCTTTAGACTTTTCAAAGATTAATTTTGTTTTTTAGCAACATTGTACATGCTCATAATTTGAAGAGCGAAAAGCACTAGAAGGCACATTTCAAAATACCATGTCCACTATCCCACTGCCCCCTACCCTTTATTCCCTCTTCACTGAATCAATTACTTTCCACTCTTTTAGCAGACAGTATACCATTCTTATCAATTTTTTTATTTTCTACTGACTATTATGGTAGTTGAAGATTTAGTGTTCTTTTTTTTTTTTTCCTTTCTTTTTTTGAGACGGAGTTTTGCTCTATTGCCAGGCTGGAATGTAGTGGCATGATCTCGGCTCACTGCAACCTCCATCTCCCGGGTTCAGGCAATTCTCCTGCTTCAGCCTCCTGAGTAGCTGGGACTACAGGTGCACACCACCACACCCAGCTAATTTTTGTATTTTTAGTAGAGACGGGGTTTCATCATGTTGGCCAGGATGGTCTCAATATCTTGACCTCGTGATCTGCCCATCTCAGCCTCCCAAAGTGCTGAGAGGCACTCGGAAGGCTGAGGCAGGATAATTGCTTGAACCCAAGAGGTGGAGGTTGCAGTGAGCCTAGATTGTGCCATTGCACTCCAGCCTGGGCGATAATTGTGAAACTTTCGTCTCAAAAAAAAAAAGAAACCCCATCTCTTCTAAAAATACAAAAATTAGCCAGGTAGCATGCCTGTAGTCTCAGCTACTAGGAAACGGAGGCAGGAGAATTGCCTGAACCCAAGAGATGAGGGTTGCAGTGAGCTGAGATCATGCTACATTACTGCACTCCAGCCTGCACAACAGAGTTACTCCATCTCAAAAAAAAAAAAAATTACAGTCCCAAATAGATGAAACAAACTGTCAAAACAGGAATCACAAAGTCGCCTCTTCCCAAGTCATTTCCTTCAATAGGAATATGGTTTATTGGGTAATTACCTTGTGCCAAGTACTTTTGTTTGCATTAAACCTTTCAAGTGGGGGGTATCATTTTTTCTGTGTCACAGATGCTTAAGGCTTCAAAAGATTAAGTGACTTGTCCAGAAGCATTCAGGCAGTAGGAACAGAGTTAGGATTTGAACCCAGGTCTGTGTGGCTCCCAAACCTGAGGTTTCTACTGCAAGATGATTACTGCTGGGACCCTCTTGCTGGAGGACAATACAGAGCAGCAGGAGGCCCTGCTGTCTGCACCTCCATGTCCCTAGGAGAGGTGAAGAGCTCTCCAAGTGGTGCGAGCAGGAAGATGTCGATTTTCTGAAAGACCTGGGCAGTAAGAAAGAAAAATAGGGCTTCCTCAGAGAGAGTCACTCTCTCTGTGTTTCTCCGTCCCCTGCCTCTGAGACTTAACAAAGCGGCACAAAAACAGGCTGGCAGGAGCTGCTCCAGATGGTCAGCTGGGCCCCAGCGCATTCCTGGTGCTCAGATCCCTGAGGGAGCAGCCTCCCAGCCGCAAGGCCTCATGTAAACCTCATTGATTTTCTGCTTCATTAGATCAGTGAGAGCCCTCTTCAGCGTGGCCTGGCAATTTCGTTGGGAGCTTACTGAGGAGCACCCTGTTGTTTCTGCTCTTACAGGTAATAGCATTTCCTGGTCTCCATGCAGGGAGCCTACCCAGCTGCTAAGCTGTTACCTGGATTTCTTTTTCTTTTTTTTTTGAGACAGAGTCTCGCTCTGCAGCTGGAATGGAATGGCGCAATCTCGGCTCACTGCCAACTTCCGACTCCCTGGTTCAAGCAATTGTCCTGCCTCAGCCTCCCAAGTAGCTGGGATTACAGGCCCATGCCCCTATGCCCAGCTAATTTTTGTTTTTGTTGTTGTTTTGTTTTGTTTTCTGTTTCTGCTTTTTTTTTTTTTGAGATGGAGTCTCACTCTGTCGCCAGGCTGGAGTGCACTGGCGTGATCTCAGCTCACTGCAACCTCCGACTCCCCTGGTTCAAGCAGTTCTCCTGCCTCAAGTCTCCTGAGTAGCTGGGATTACAGGCACGCACCACCATGCCCAGCTAATTTTTTTTTCTTTTTCTTTTTGGATCTTTCTCTGTCACCCAGGCTGGAGTACAGTGGCTCGACCTCAGCTCACTACAATCTCTGCCTCTGGGGTTCAAGTGATTCTCTTGCCTCAGTCTCCCAAGTAGCTGGGACTACAAGTGCGTGCCACCAAGCCCAGCTAATTTTTGTATTTTTAGTAGAGACAGGGTTTCATCATTTTGGCCAGGCTGGTATTGAACTCCTGACCTCAGGTGATTCACCCACCTCGGCCTCCCAAAGTGCTAAAATTACAGGTGTCAGCTCCTGCGCCTGGCCAATTGTTATATTTTTAGTAGAGACGGGGTTTCATCATGTTGGCCAGTATGGTCTTGAGCTCCTGACCTCGTGATCCACTCACCTCGGCCTCCCAAAGTCCTGGGAGTACAGGTATAAGCCACCATGCCCAACCTCTGGATTTCATTTTCTTTGAGCCCTGGCTCTAGCACATATGCCCAAGTGACTTTAGGCATTTACTTCCCTAAGTCTCAATTCCTGTTTCTGTTAAAATGGGTAGTTCTGGCTGGGCACGGTGGCTCAAACCTGTAATCCCAGAGAGGGATCTTTGGGAGGTCGAGGTGGGCAGATCACGAGGTCAGGAGATCCAGACCATCCTGGCTAACATGTTGAAACCCTGTCTCCACTAAAAATACGAAAAATTAGCTAGGCGCCGTGGCACACGCCTTTAGTCCCAGCTACTGGGGAGGCTGAGGCAGAAGAATCGCTTGAACCCGGGAGGCAGAGGTTGCAGTGAGCTCAGATCATGCCACTGCACTCCAGCCTGGGCAACAGAGTGAGACTACGTCAAAAAAAAAAAGAGGTAGTTCTGAGGATTAAATTAGATAATGAATTTAAAGGGTTTAGTACATATTAAGGCTGAGCACAGTGGCTCACACCTATAATACTAGCACTCTGGGAGGCTGAAGTGGGTGGATCACTTGAGGTTGGCAGTTCAAGACCAGCCTGGCCAACATGGTGAAGCCCCATCTCTACTAAAAATACAAAAATAAGCCCAGCATGGTGGCATGCACCTGTAATCCCAGCTACTTGGGAGGCTGAGGCACGATAATTACTTGAACCTGGGAGGCAGAGGATGCATTGAGCCATGATTGTGCTGCTGAACTCCAGCCTTTGTCTCTTAAAAATAAACAGTCACAGGGTTGAAAAAGACTTTAAAAATTAATTAATTAATTAATTAATTAATTAAAATAAACAGGCTGGGTGCGGTGGCTCATGCCTGTCATCCCAGCACTCTGGGAGGCCGAGGCAGGTGGATCACCTGAGGTCAGGAGTTTGAGACCAGCCTGGATAACATGGTGAAACCCTGTTTCTACTAAAAATACAAAAAATTAGCCAGGTGTGGTGGCACATGCCTGTAGTCCAAGCTACTCGTGAGACTGAGGCAGGAGAATAGCTTGAACCCAGGAGGCAGAGGTTGTGGTGAGCTGAGATCGTGCCATTGCACTCCAGCTAAGTAACAAGAGTGAAAATCCATCTCAAAAATAATAATGAATAAATAAAATAAAGGGTTTAGTACTATTAAGTGTTCAATAAATATAGGGCTGGCTGCAGTGGCTCACACCTGTAATCCCAGCACTTTGGGAGGCAGAGGTGGGCAGATCACTTGAGGTCGGGAGGTCGAGACCAGTCTAGCCAACATGATGAAACCCTGTCTCTACTAAAAATACAAAAATTAGCCAGGCATGGTGGTGCATGCCTGTAGTCCAAGCTACTAGTGAGACTGAGGCATAAAAATTGCTTGAACCCAGGACGCAGAGGTTGCAGCAGACTGAGCCACGCCATTGCACTCTAGCCTGGGCAACAGAGTGAGAATCTGTCAAATAAATAAATAAATAAACTAATAAATATAGGAGTAATTACTATTGCAATTCTCACAAAGGCTGGACCCATGAGGTTTTGTCTCCCAGCACTGTCTAAGAAGCACCTGTCAGCAATCAAAAGTAATTTCAGTCCAGGCTCAGTGGCTCATGCCTGTAATCCCAATGCTTTGAGAAGTCAAGGCAAGAGGATCTTTTGAGGCCAGGAGATCAAGACCATCCTGGGCAACACAGCAAGACCTCATCTCTACAGAAAAGTTTAAAAATTAGCCAGACGTGGTAGCACACGCCTGAAGCCCCAACTACTCAGAAGGCTGAGTTGGAGGATTGCTTGAGCCCAGGAGTTTGGGGCTCTAGTGAGCTATGATCATGCTACTGCTCTCCAGCCTCGGCAACAGAGCAAGACCTTGTCTAACGGGGGGGAAAAAAGAAAATTCCAAAATAGCTCAAATCCTTAGCTTGACCTTTGGCCAAGTGATAGTAGAGACTCCAGTGATGTCTACAACAGCACTAAATGAGAATAGTTAGAGGCCTCATTCTACTACGGTTCACTCCGATCACAATCCACAGAAGTTAAGGCATCTCTTCAACTCTCCCACCCTCCCCCAGATTCCTTTGAGGTGTTCTCTCTCTCTCTCTCTTTATTAGATTAACAGCCTATGGACCCAAATTATTCTCCCCGCTACCATCCTATACAGTTTTCCCCAACACAGTATTTTTTTTTTTTTTTTTTGAGACACGGTCTCTCTGTCAACACTCAGGGAGGGTGAGGTGGGCGATGTCAGGAGTTCGAGACCAGCCTGGCCAAAATGATGAAACCCTGTCTTATCCTGGACAGGGTTTATACTATCCCAGAAGAGTGAGACTCCATCTCAAACCCCAGTACAAACCAAGCCACCGTGCCCAGCTAACATGATATTCTTGATTCCATATCACAGAAGTCCAAACACCCAACTGCCCTCCAAGGAGATTTGGAAAAGAAGTTGAATATGAAAAAAAAGAATATGCAAGGCCGGTCATGGTGGCTCACGCCTGTAATCCCAGCAGTTTGGGAGGCCGAGGTAGGCGGATCACCTGAGGTCGGGAGTTTGAGAGCAGCCTGGCCAACATGGAGAAACTCTATCTCTACTAAAAATACAAAATTAGCTGGGCATGGTGGCACATGCCTGTAATCCCAGCTACTCAGGAGGCTCAGGCAGGAGAATCACCTGAACCTGGGAGGTAGAGATTGCAATGAGCCAAGATCGCACCACTGCACTCCAGCCGGGGCAACAAGAGCGAAACTCTGTCTCCAAAAAAAGAAAGAAGAAAAGAAAGAAGGAATATGAAAGGCCGGACACTGGCTCACGCCTATAATCCCAGCAATTTGGGAGGTCGGGGCGGGCAGATCACTTGAGCTCAGGAGTTTGACAGCAGCCTGGCCAACATGGTGAAACCCCATCTCTACTAAAAATACAAAAATTAGTCAAGGGTGATGGCATGCGCCTCTAGTCCCAGCTACTCTAGAGGCTGAGGTGGGAGGATTACTTGAACCCAGGAGGCAGAAGTTGCAGTGAGCTGAGATCACACCACACACTCCAGCCTGGGCAACAGAATGAGACTCCATCTCAAAAAAATAAAGCGAATACACAGGGATCAGGGAAGGCTGTGAGCTCCCGTCTGCTACACTGAGTTTCAGGCTCACTCCCATCCCCTTCCTGCTAGTACTGTGGTTGGAAGCGGAGGAAACGTGCTTAGAGAACTGAGGTGAGGAGCAGGAGGAACAGCAACAGCTGCAGTTTGTATTCTGGTTTGCTTTTCTCCTGGAAACAATCTCTCAGAAGATACCTCCTCAATCCTCAAAATGGGGCAGGTCAGGTTGGCTCTCCTCTTGTTGGCCCTCGCTGGCCCCCCTCTCACTCTGGAGTCTTTGATTCCTCATGGATGAACAGCCCCCCTAGCTGAGAGCTCCTCAACTGGCCCAGGGGACATTATATGGAGTTAGAGGTGTCAAGGAACTGGGATTGTTGCCTAATCAATTGCAGTCTCTTTCATGTACCCCCCAAGAGAGCAAAGTCTAAAGCCAAATAACAAACTCACATTTTCAACTTTCACCCATTGCCCTGAAAAAATGTTAACACTGGAGCCCCGCAGCCTACCCTGATAAATCGATTACACAAAGAAGAGAGGATCTTCTCAGCCTGTCCCCTTTCAGACCTTCCTCAAAGAACTCCTGATGGTGCACCAGCTGTGCTGCCTCCCTAAGCTGTCCCCATGCAAGGATGACAGTGAGATGTGTAATGGGTCTACTGTGACAGCCCACCCTCCTTGCAAGGGAGCCCTGCCACGAGTGCAAGCTCTGGATCAAGGCAGGAAGCTGCAGCCCATGGTTACCATGGAGATGTTGGCACAGCCTATACCCATCTGTGGTTGACAGGCAGCCTTCCTTAGGAAAGAGCAGGAATTTCGGTGCTTGAGAACTAGCTTGTGGTAGGGGTCGGGTTGCGGGTTGTCTGTGACATCATGAGTTTGCAGCCAAAAGACAACTGGAGAGGAAGCTGAGGCTGGAAGCTCCCCACTGAGGTAGCCTTCAGCTGCCCCTGTAGCTTTAAAGACTGGGTGTGGCCTCCTGCGAGTGAGAGCAAGCTACAGAGCTGCCAACTCCAAGCAAGGGCTGTTGGAAGAAGCTCTGGTACAGTGGAAAAAACCCAGAAGTCAGAGACTAGAGGGAGAACCACACCCACAGTGCCAGACTTATTGTGAAGGCCATGGTACATGGTGCAGAGAAGAAAGCACTAGGGTGGTTGGGAAGTTCTAGACCCTGAGTCACCACCACTGAAACACTACAAGGGACCAAGAGAACTTCCCTTCTCTCCTCTGAGCACTAAGTCTCCACTGTGGGACTAATGTCTGCCCTGTGGGCTGGGCAGGGTTCCTGAGAGGCCCTGCAGCATAAGTGAGGCAGGGGCAGGTGTCAGGGGCCGGTGGTCTCCCTCTGATTCAGTGGCTAAAGGAAGGCCGAGGCTGTGAGGATCTCTCCAAGGCTTCCATCCCTTCTGTGGCTAAAACTGGCGAATGAGCTTAGTGAAACTGTCCTTTGAGAGAGCCTGACGCTGCAAGTGTGTTTGTACAAAAGGCAGAGCTTGGCCTTTTACACCCATGGGCCATGCAAGGCTAATACAGCACAAGGGAGACGGAAGCTAATTAGATAGAACCCTGAAGTAGCCCTGTGAGCCAGCACAGCTTCCTGGAGCCCTAGGCAGCGGAGGGAGCTAGGAAGCATTTATTACTTTTACCCTTTGATATCCAGGAAGCAAAGGGCTAAGTACTTTCTAATGATCCTCCCAGGCTGTGAGACAGGAAGTCAGAGGTACAGAGTGGAGAATTTGAAATCCACCTGGCCAGTTTTCTGCTGTGTGGCCTGGAGCAATTAAATTATTTGTGCTTTGGCAATCTTACCAGTAAAATGTCAAAGTTCCTGCTCTCCTTTCCTCTTCTGGTTGGGGTGAAAATGCCCCGAGAGAATGCTTGTGAATGCCACCATAGCTACAGGCAAGTGAAGGACCCAATGTGCTTTCTCTGGCCACAGAAGAAGCCTTCCCCACATCTGCACCGGCCCCCCACAGCCTGAGCTCCCTCCTGGGCGTCCGAGGAGCTTTCCTTTGCTCCTCTTAATAGAATCCCAGCCAGAACCCCTTCTAGCACCCTACAGAAATGAGTAGGGCTGCCTTTTCAGGGCAGTATCCTCTGAGCTGGCTCAAAGAATAGGGCAGAGAGCCCCCTTGTCCAGCAGAACCTAATTTTTAATTTTTTTGTCTTGAACTCTGGTCTCAAATTATCCTCCCGGTTAGGCCTGCTAAAGTGCTGGAATTACAGGTGTAAGCCACTGTGTCGGGCCAAGATAGATTTTTGTTTTGTTTTGTTTGAGAGGGAGTCTTGCTCTGTCACCCAGGCTGGAGTGCAGTGGCACAATCTTGGCTCACTGCAACCTCTGCCTCCAGAGTTCAAGTGATTCTCCTGCCTCAGCCTCCCTAGTAGCTGGGATTACAGGCACCCACCACCATGCCCGGCTAATTTTTGCATTTTAGTAGAGACAGGGTTTCAGCATGTTAGCCAGGCTGGTCTCAAACTCTTGACCTCAAGTGATCTGCCCGTCTTGGCCTCTGAAAGTGCTGGGATTACAGGTGTGAGCCACCGTGCCTGACCCAGGATAGTTTTTATTAACAAATTTAATAAACACCCACCAGTGTACTGGGTATTTGGGACCCTGTTTTGGAACTAATATGGGGGACAAGAGGATGGCAGGCATAGGTTTCCTGTTGCCATTTCTCCCTTATCTCAGGAGCAGCCCTAATCACTTCCCAAAATGGGACAGCGTTGCCTCTGATTCCTGAGCATTGTAAAAATGAAGGTATATGTGGAAGCTGGACTTACCACTTCCCGAGCCTCCTTGGACATTACAGCCTGAAGAGAGAGACCTTTTTTTTCCCTTTGGAGATGGAGTCTCACTCTGTCGCCCAGACTAGAGTGCAGTGGTGCTGTCTTCCTCTGCCTCCTGGGTTCAATGTTCATGCCTCAGCCTTGTGAGTAGCTGGGATTACAGGTACCCACTACCACGCCCAGCTAATTTTTGTATTTTTAGTAGAGACGAGATTTCACCATGTTGGCCAGGCTGGTCTTGAACTTCTGACCTCAAGCGATCCACCCGCCTCAGTCTCCCAAATTGCTGGGATTACAGACATGAGCCACCGCACCCAGCCAAGAGAGACCTTTTTATGTTTACAGTCAAGGGTGCTGAGGCTACAGAAGGAATGCAACTGTCAAAATGTTACCCAGGGGCCCATGACAAAGCTGGGGTAAGAATACGTCTCCTGACCCCCACACCAGTGTCCCCTCTCCATCAGCTGCCCACTCATTTCTGTCCAGCCATGCCCATCACTGTCCTTGCTACCCAAGGTGTCAGAGGAAAGGCCATCACAACTTTCCATGTTTGTCTCCTGCTGTGATTAGACAAGAGACAGTTTCTGCTTGTGGGTGCCGCTAGTCACTGTCTGGCTTGGAGGGGCCTTGGTACTCCTTCTGCAGCACTGATTTTGGGCGCCCTCAGTTTGGAAGCCGCTTATATTCTGGTGACAGTCTTTGCTTTGGAACTTCTCAGTGGGATGGGAAGCTTGAGGCCTAAATCCTAGCCAGGGAAAGAGGGAGACGAAGGGCACAGCTTATACTTATTTCCTGGGTTAAGAAGTGGCTGGGAAGGAATCTAGAGTTTTTGAGATGGATTTTATTAGGGAACAGTGTAAGGAATGAATTGTAGGGGGAATGACAGTCCAAGCCAAAATGGGAAATGCTGGCAGCATCTTGCACCTGAGGATGAGCCTTGCCTGGAGGAGGAGCAGGTGAGGAGAGGGAGCCAGGTATCAGGGAACCAGGGATGTCACCCAGGAGAACCTGAACAGTCAGGGTGGAGTCTTCTGGTGTCCATTCCTGTTATGTGAGAGATGGATGGGGCTTGGGGTGTGGAGAGGGACATGAAGAAGTTTCCCAGGAGCAGGTGCCTGCTCTCATGCCAGAGAGAAGAGCCTCTACTTTGGCATGTACACAGTAAGCCTTGATCTCTCAGGAAGAGAGAGTGATGAAGTCGTCTGCATCTTGGGCCCTGCAACTCAGGAAAGCCATCAGCTTTGCTACCACAGAAAAAGTAGGAAAAAAAAAAAAAGGTACCTGTCAGTGAGGGCTCAAAGGGGCTGTGGGTCTGTAAGGGTTGTATGAGAAGTGTATGTTCTAAACAGATGTGGTTGGAGCTGTATGTGGTCTGTACATGTTGTATATGTATATGTTGTGTATTACTAAAAAAACCCTGATGCCTTCCTTTACTCTGTCGCCCATGCTGGAGTTCAGTGGTGTGAGCATGGCTTACTGCAGCCTCAACCTCCTGGGCTCAAGAAATTCTCCTGCCTCGGGCTCCCAAAATCCTAGGATATAAGTGTCAGCCACCATATCCTGTCTCCCCCAAATTTCTTAGCCTGGCATTTAAGGCTAAAGATTATTCAGGCTCACCATGTATTTCCCTGCCCCTGTGCATTTACTCATGCTTTGTTCTCTGCTTTCTCAACAGCTGATCTTTACCAATTAAAATCCTCCTCTAGCTCCAACTCAGATGCCTTCTTCCAGGAAGCCTTATTTGGTGTCCTCACCCAAATGCCCTCTCTCCTCCGAAGGGCAGAGCACTTTTCTCTACCTGTTTTTGCAGTAGTTACATTCTCTTATGCATTCTATTAAGGGGGATGCTGTCAGTTTCCTCCACTAAATACTAAAGTCTTTGAAGGCTTATAAGTTTGTTATATTCATTTTTGTATCCCTAATACCTAGCACAGTCCCTTTACATAGCAGGCATTTAATTGCAAATATATTTGTTAAACAAATAAATGTATTAGGTTATGGAGAAAAATGAGAAAATTGTTTTTTTGTGTGTTTGTTTTTTTGAGACAAGGTTTCACTTTGTCACCCAGGCAGGAGTACAGTGGAGTGATCATAGCTCACTGCAGCCTCAACCTTCTGGACTTAAGCAATTCTGCCACCCTAGCCTCCCAGTAGCTGGGACTACAGGCACATGCCACCATGCCTGGCTAATTTTTTTTTCTTGTAGAGATCAAGAAAAAAAAAAGGCTGCTCTCAAACTCCTGGGCTAAAGCGATCCTCCTGCCTCAGCCTCCCAAAGTGCTGGGATTATAAGCATAAGCCACTGTGCCTGGTGCTAGGAAAACTTCTTGCCCTGTGCTAGGAAAAGATTTTTTCCTAGTGGAAAGAAAGTTGACCAGTGAGGGGAAAAAGTTTCTTCCCACTAGGAGCTTACAGTTTAGTGACAGACAGAGACATACACCAATAAGAATTAATTTATTTGGGAGGCTGAGGTAGGTGGATTGCTTCAGCCCAGGAGCTTGAGACCAGGCTGGGCAACATGGAGAAACCCCGTCTCTACTAAAAATGCAAAAATTAGCCCGGCATGGTGATGCACACTTGCAGTCACAGCTACTCAGGAGGCTGAGGTGAGAGGATCACCTGAGCCCAGGATGTGGAAGTTGCATGCAGTGAGCTGAGATCACACTGGGTCACAGAGGGAGACCCTGTCTCAAAAAAAAAAGAACAAAAGTATCTATTGTGGAACAGCACTTGAGTGCTGGTTATGTGGGCCTCAGGTAGACAGAGATAATGGCAAAGGAGAGGGCACTTAGGATGAAGGAACTCCCTAGGTGGAAGGCTGGAAGTGAGAGAGTACATGGCACATTTGAGGAATGTGGTAAGTAGCCCTTAGACTGGTATATAGGAAGCATGAAGGAAAATAGCAGATAAGGCTGGGTACAGTGGCTTATACCTGAAATCTCAGCACTTTGGGAGGCCAAGGCAGGTGGATCATGAGGTCAAGAGATCAAGACCATCCTGGCCAATATGGTGAACCTGCCCTCTCTACTAAAAATACAAAATTAGCTGGGTGTGGTGGCACGAACCTGTAGTCCCAGCTACTTGGGAGGCTGAGGCAGGAAAATCGCTTGAACCTGGGAGGCAGAGGTTGCAGTAAGCCAAGATCGTGCCACCGCACTGCAGCCTGGCAACAGAGCGAAACTCCATCTCAAAAAAAGAAAGAAAGAAAAAGAAGATAGCAGATAAAGCCGGAGAGGGGATGTGGGCACTGGATCACAGGGGACCAGCTATGGCCTTCTAAAGTGTTTGGATTTTATTCTGGGGACAATAGAAGGCCACTGAATGCTCTCAAAGAGGAGTATAAGAAATACAGAATGAAAGAATGACTCAGTACTGTGTTTTGGGTGGACACCATCCTGTGGCCAGGACCATTTTAGGAAAATTTTACAGTGGGTGCTGAGCAGCATCTATTCTCTGAGGCTGGCTTGTCCCTTGGTCAAACCACTTCTTTATGAGATTTTCCCTTTAAAAAAGTTTATTATTAGCCAGATGTGGTGGCACATGCCTGTAATCCCAGCTACTCAGGAGGCTGAGGCAGGAGAATCGCTTGAACCTGGGTGGTGGAGGTTGCAGTGAGCTGAGATTGTGCCATTGCACTCCAGCCTGGGCAACAAGAGCAAAACTCCGTCTCAAAAATAAATAAATAAATAAAATAAAATAAATTTATTGATACATAATTGTTGTACATATGTATGGGGTACATGTGACATTTTGATACAAGCATATAATGTATAATGATCAAATCTGGGGAATTGGTATATCCATTACCTCCAATATTTGTGATTGTTTGTGTTGGGTACATTCTGAATCTTCTATTTTGAAATATATGATAAGTTATTAACTATAGTTGCCCTATCTAACCACATTTTTTTTTTTTTTAGAAGGCAGGGTTTCACCATGTTGGCCTGGCTGGTCTTGAACTCCTGACCTCAGGTGATCCACCTGCCTCAGCCTCCCAAAGTGCTGAGATCACAGGTGTGAGCCACCATGCCCGGCCTCTAACCATATTTTTGTACCCATTAACCAATCCCTCTTCATCCTCCTTCCCCACTATCCTTCCCAGCTTGTGGTAACCACCATTCTATTCACTACCTCCATAAGACCAAATTTTTTAGCTCCCACATGAGTGAGAACATGCGATGTTTGTCTTTCTGTGTCAGTTTATTTCACTTAATATAATGACTTCCAGTTCCATCCATGTTGCTGCAAATGACAGGATTTCATTCTGAAATAGCTGAATAGTATTTCATTGTGTAGCCGGGCGCGGTGGTGCATGCCTGTAGTCCCAGCTACTCGGGAGGCTGAGGCTGGAGAATCGCTTGAGTCCAGGAGTTCTGGGCTGTAGTGTGCTATACCGATGGGGTGTCCGCACTAAGTTCGGCATCAATATGGTGACCTCCCAGGAGCGGGGGACCACCAGGTTGCCTAAGGAGGGGTGAACCAGCCCAGGTCAGAAACGGAGCAGGTCAAAACTCCCGTGCTGATCAGTAATGGGATCGCACTTGTGAATAGCCACTGCACTCCAGCCTGGGCAACATAGTGAGACCCTGTCTCTGAAAAAAAATAAATAAAAAGTATTTCATTGTGTATATATGGCACATATTCTTTTTCTCTTCCTTTTTTTTTTTTTTTTTTTTTTTTGAGACAGGGTCTTGCTCTGGATTGCAGTGGTGACATCACAACTCACTGTAGCCTGGACTTCCCGGAGTCAGGTGATCCTCCCACCTCAACCTCCTGGGTAGCTGGGACTACAGGCATTTGCCACCATCTTCAGCTAATTTTTTTGTATTTTTTGTAGAGATGGGGATTCACCACGTTCCCCAGGCTGGTCTTGAACTCCTGGGCTCAATATGCCTGCCTCAGCCTTCCAAAGTGCTGGGATTACAGGTGTGAGCCACCATGTCCAGCTCCTCCGCTTCCTAGGTTCAAGCGATTCTCCTGCCTCAGCCTCCCAAGTAGTTGGGATTACAGGTGTGAGCCACCGTGCCCAGCCAACACATTTTCTTTATCAGTCATGCATTGGTAACGCTTAGATTGATTCCAACCATATTTTGGCTATTGTGAATAGTACTGCAATAGTCATGGGAGTGCAGATATCTGTTTGATATACTGATTTAGTTTCTTTTGAATATATACGCAGATTGCTGGATAATATGGAAGTTCCATTTTTAGTTTTTTGAGGGGCCTCCATACTGTTTTCCACAGTGACTGTGTGAGGGATTTTCCTTTTTGAAGAGGCCACACCCAAATAACACTTGGTCAGACTGAGAATTCTCTTCTGCCTCCTGCAACGGTTTTCTGACCTGTTCCATGGGACCCACATTCTTCTCTGGCTTTAGTACAGAAATTCTACTGTTTGGATTGTATTAGTCAGGGTTCTATATTAGTCAGGGTTCTCCAGAGAAACAGAACCAATAGAAGAATATATATATAAAGATACTTATAAGGAGGAATTTGCTCATGTGTTTATGCAGGCGGAGAAGTCCCATGATCTTGCCATCTGTAAGCTGGAGACTCAGGAAAGCTGGTGGTATAAATTCCAGTTCGATCCCAAAGGCCTGAGAACTAGGAGAGCCAATGGTCTAAGTCCCAGTCCAAAGGCACAATACCGATGTCTCAGCAGAGACACCTATTGCCACCCACAGCCTCTTCTGAGCCTGAGACTGGTTTGGGCCCCCTAGATAATTTCTTGCTTTGTAGGGAGTGGGGTGGGACAGCATCCTATAGAGAGGAAATCACAGGCTTTGGGGATAGTCAGCACTAGGTTAAAGTCCCAGCCAAAATCACTTATTAGCTGCACAAGCTTGGCAAAGTCACTCACCTCTCTGAGCCTTGGTTTCCATATCTGAAAAATGGGGATAATTATGCCTATTCCAAAGAATTATGCCTACTCCAAAGGATGAGTATGGGGACTACCTAACTTGCTGTCTGCAGCATAGCAGGTGCTCAGTAAATCGTATTTGTTTTATTCATATTTGAGGAGTCAAATACTGGCTGTTGTTTTGCCTAAGAAGCCCAAAGCTGTGCTTGGAGCAAGCTGTTGCTAGGGTATCATAAATTAGGGGAATGAAGATTCTACCTAGTTTATCTTCGCAGGTCATCCCAGAGTGCCCAATCCCAAGCATATCAGGTGAAAATTCTTTGTCTCCCCAGCCAACTTCAGCTCTCTGTCTACACACCTACCGCTTCCCAGCAGCTGTGGTCACACTTGGTAGGCAGGCAGGGGCCCAGCCCTGACTGAGAACATTGTTGCAAAGACTGAGGAACCGGAAAACACTGTTGCAATCTGCTTGCCCTGAGGTACCCTGTAGAATCAAGGCCCACCCCTAAACTTTCCAGCTGTGTATTTGAGGTAAGAGCCCCATTTCAGAGCCTAGAGTGATCTTAGAATCTCGAGTGATGGGAAAACTGTTAGGACATGCGAGCATGCCCTATTTTTTTTTTTTTTTTTTGACAGGGCCTCGCTATGCTGCCCAGGCTAGTCTCGAACTCCTGGCCTCAAGCAGTTCTCCCACCTCAGCCTCCCAAAGTGCTAGGAAGGCATGAGTCACTGCACCCGGGTCCTTGTGCTATTTTGGAGCTGAGGTTAGAGTTTCCCGTGAAAACCAAGAAACTCAGTTATGGATCTGTCTCAGAGCTGCACTGGCTGGTGCTATAGGTTCAAGGAGTAAGTAGACCCATCCATGCCCTTGAGGGGCTCTGTCTGGTAGGAGAACATAGCCACACATACCACTCTTGCAAGCTGGTTTGAAAAATGTACCGTCCAGTCTGTTGGGAGCAGAGAGCAAGGCAGTACCAATTCTGTGTGTTGACTGTTCTGCGTGGTGCAACACAGAACACTTCTGTGACCAGATGTGTCGAGGGTTTCTGCCCACAACCCCCCCACTCCCCCACACCAAGCAGTTCTCCAGGAGACACCAACTGGGTGTCCTAGAATTCAATTCCATTCTGATACTGTCCACCTGCAGATAGTGTCATATCCCATAGGTTAAGAGCTCCGCCCCACAAGGCTGCTTCCCCCTTCAGACACCAATCTCAAGATACAGATGAATAGCCAGATAGAAGAGATGCAAAGGGCAAGATATGCCCCCTCTAGGTACGTCATCCTCTGAGCACTTCCAGAGTTAAGCACCTCGGAAGCTCATCAGTTTTTTTCCAAGAGTATTTATAGAGCTTAATTGCCAGCCTCCACCCCTTTTCTGGAGGTTAGTGAGTTGGGCTGAAAGTTCCAGCCCTCTAATTCCCTATTCACTTGGTCTTTCTGGTAACTGGACCCTTTCTGAGACTATCTAAGGCTCCTAACTCATTAACATCAAGTCAAGGAAAGCAGCTCTTTATAAATAACAAAAGACACTCCTATCAGAAAACTCAGGAAATGTTGGCAAACTCAAGGGCTTACCAAATATATTTCATAATATATCCCACAGTGGGGAAGTTCTGCTACAAATTGGAGGACGGTGGGCCAGACAATGGAATCAGTATGAATACCGCCCCAGAGGTAAGTACATTAAGACAACAAAAAATTGAGGTGGGCGCAGTGCCTGTAATCCCTGCACTTTGGGAGGCCGAGGCGGGTGGATTACTTGAGGCCAGGAGTTTGAGACCAGCCTGACCAACATGGTGAAACCCTGTCTCTACTGAAAATACAAAAATTAGCCGAGCATGGTGGCTCGGGGCTGTAATCCCAGCTACTCAGGAGACTAGGGCAGGAGAATGGCTTGAACCCGGGAGGCAGAGGTTGCAGTGAGCCGAGATCACCCCACTGCACTCCAGCCTGGGTGACAGAGAGACTCTCTCTCAAAAGAAAAAAAAAATAGTTTTTAAAAAAATCATTAAAAAATAATTTTAAAAAAATCGCAAGGCGAGTGGGTGTGCTTATAGTTCCAGTCACTTCGGGAGGCCTACGTGGGAGGCTCTCTTGAACCGGGGAGGTCGAGGTTGCAGTGAGCCATGATTGCGCCACTGCACTCCAGCTTGGGTGACAGAGTGACACCCTGTCTCAAAAAATACCAAAACACACATGAACAAAACACCGACAGTTCTTGGGTATGGCTGAGACTTGAGATGCCACTGGGGTGAGCAGTAGGAAGTGCAGACTAAGATATAAATTTGAACTGAGTCCACCCTGCAAGGCCTGAGAGGCCAAGGCTTCACTGTAAGTGGGAGCTGGTAGGCTTAGCAGCAGAAGGAAAAGCAACGTCAAGTTTTGGAGATCACTCGACTTAGGTAAGAGCAGGCTGACTGTGCTAGGCATTTTATTTCTTTCATTCAACAAATATCTGTGGAGTGCTTATTACGTGCCAGAAACTTTTCTGGACACTGGGAAACAGGGGTGAAGAAGAAACAGATCCAAGCCTTCCTGAGAGTAACCTCCCTAGGTTTCATGGAAGAGGAAACTGACGATCTTCCAGACTCAGGCTCACGGCTCCGACCCGGGGGCTTCTGTGGCTGGAGGGCAGCACCTTACTTAGATGTCCCAGCGCACGTGGGGCAGTCCGCCGGTCGGTTGTTCGGCTGCGCGCGCCGCCGGGGCCTCTCCAGTGCCCCGCCTGGCTCGGCGTCCACCCCCAGCCCGACCCACACGTGGGTTCCCGCACGTCCGCCGGCCCCCCCCCGCGCTGACGTCAGCCTAGCTGTTCCACTTAAGGCCCCTCCCGCGCCCCGCTCCGAGTGCTGGAGCAGCTGCCGCCGAGTCCGGATCCCACTGCTGTGCGCCCCAGACGCCCGCCCGACGTGCATTCCTGGTATGGCGGGGCCCAGCGCGCTCTGCGCAGGAGGGGGAGGGAGAGTTAAATGCCTCCGGCTCTGCTGGCCCGGGCTGCTCGCGAAAGGGTTCTTGCCCCCGGGAAGTGTAGGAGCCGCTTCCCAGAAGTAGAGCCCCTAGACCTCTGGGTGGTGGCCCGCACCACGCGTGTGTTAGGAGCTCGCCGGGCTCTGCTTTTGCTGTAAGCGGGAACCATAGCTTCTGGCCGCGCTGGGGAACCAAGGAGGCGGCCTCACACAACCAGGGGTCGAAAGCCCGGGTGGATGCGGAAAAATAAGGAGATGATAGGCCTTAAGGGTGGGGGATACCTCTGGGCTCGAAATTCGACGACCGGTGTAAAACTCGAGGTCCAGTTTCCGGAGCCCATTGAGCTAAAAAAGCCTCGGCTTGTCGGGGCGGGTTCCTGGAATCCGGAAAGAAAGGTCTGAGTACCACGCGGTTTGCATTTTTCTCTTGGGACGCTCGAGAGGTGGGCTCCGTGAGGGCGGCTGCTGTCTGCAGATTATAGGGATCTCTTTGCGCATTTATTAAGCAGCTGCTGGTGTATCTCCGGCTGCTCTAAGCGCGGCGCATGCAAAGATGAAGCAGGCAGAATCCCAGCCCTCCCGCACCTCAGACGGTCAGTTGAGTAGGATCCGCCGCTACCAACTCTTCCTTTTAACAAATGGGGAGACGTTCAGGGTATCTCTAAGGTCTCCGTGAGTAGGTGGCAGAGGTGAGGAGTAGAACTCGTTTTGCATGTCTGTTGCCGCCAGACTCACCCTCCGTCACCCCAGCCTCCCCCCCTACGTTAAAGGTAGCATTGGATCCCAGGTCCGCTCACTGAAGCTAGCAGGTGTCCGCAGGAACTCCCTTCCCCCTACCAGGCTAGAAACCTTACAAGGCTGCCTAGAAATAGCAGTGATTTGTAAGGAGAGACCCGACACCAGCTTGGTGACTCTGGGCTGGCTGCCTAGAGGTCCTCTCGGATATTTGCCCTTTTGGGTAGTGTCAGAACAAGACGTGATGCTTTGGGGATGCAGCCTGTGATACTGCCTCCAGCAAATGCAGTGTAGGGTTGGATTAACAGAGTGGAAAGAATTCGTGAGTTCCACCAAGTAGCTATTAACTCTAGGGCCGCAGGCCTCAGGCCCTCTGCAGCTATTTCTACACTCCCTGTACTGAAACGATTTCTTCATACTGGGCCTGACAGGCCTTTACAACTAAGATCACGGCAGAAGCCACGCCGTGCGCCTCCCTCCCGGTTGGTTAACAGTCCCTGGTTTCCAGTACTGCGATTTAAAGTCTGGCGCTGGCCGCGCGCCAGGCCTGAGAGGCTGCCAAGTAGGCTTCACGTTGCTCGCGTCTGCTTCGGGGCATTCATCAGGCCTAAAGTCAGAATCCCAGCTCCCTCCCTCTCACCCACCAAGCTGGATAGCTCCAGATTGCCTCTGCTTACGGGCGGGGCTTCTCAGGCTTCAGCCGTCTGGCCCGAAGCCCACTTTCCTACGGCCTGCGGTCGCTAGACTAATCATCTCCGCCCCTGCGTTCTGTAATGCGCATGCGCAGGCGCACAAGTTTCCTGAGCCCGCCAATCTTCCTGATTTGGGCGGGGCGTGAAACCCGGGCGTTCTCAGGACCGAGCTGTTAGTCTGATTTCCGCCCACCTTTCGGTGCGCGAAGGAGAGCAACAGCGCGCATGCGCAAGGATCACGCCTCGCCCCTGTGCCTTGGGCTCGAACTTTGTGACAGTTAATGACTTTTTCTCTACATACCTCTGGTTTTTACTTGAGGGGCCTGGCTGTGTCCTTGCTGTAGGAGCCGGAGTGGCTGAAGGAGAACTGGGCGGGTGGCTCAGAGTGATCTTGTCTGAGGAAAGGCCAGCCCTACTTCGGGTTAATAAACCGCGATGGGTGAGCCCTCAGGAGGCTATACTTACACCCAAACGTCGATATTCCTTTTCCACGCCAAGGTGAGGGCTTTCACTCTTTACGGACCCTGACATTAGGCCTTTCAACTCTCTTGGCAACCATTAGGTTTTTTCCCCCTCTTTTTAGTCATGTCTTGTGATTTTTAATGGCAGGTACCCCAAAAAGAAGTAAATTAAGCCCTTTTTCAATACATCTCTTGGTTAATAAACATTAAAGAGGATGTAATGACTAAGTGTTTTTCCCCCTGTAGGTTCCTTTTGGTTCCAAGTCCAAAATGGCAACTCTCAAGGATCAGCTGATTCTTAATCTTCTAAAGGAAGAACAGACCCCCCAGAATAAGATTACAGTTGTTGGGGTTGGTGCTGTTGGCATGGCCTGTGCCATCAGTAT
>CAUYLG010042044.1:0-18027 GCA_963573385.1 Cacajao melanocephalus | reverse complement strand
GGAAGTCAAATTGTCTCTATTTGCAGATGACATGATTGTATATTTAGAAGACCCCATTGTCTGAGCTCAAAATCTCCTTAAGATGATAAGCAACTTCAGCAAAGTCTCAGGATACAAAAATCAATGTGCAAAAATCACAAGAATTCCTATACACCAATAACAGACAAACAGAGAGCCAAATCATGAGCAAACTCTCATTCACAATTGCTACAAAAAGAAAAAAATACCTAGGAATAAAACTTACAAGGGATGTGAAGGACCTCTTCAAAGAGAACTACAAACCACTGCTCAAAGAA
This sequence comes from Cacajao melanocephalus, assembly GCA_963573385.1. NCBI lineage: Eukaryota > Metazoa > Chordata > Mammalia > Primates > Pitheciidae > Cacajao > Cacajao melanocephalus. Next base: position 17,731 of record CAUYLG010042044.1, on the reverse strand, counting down.
ATGAGAGAGGACACAAACAAACGGAAAAACATTCCATGCTCATGGATAGGAAGAATCAATATTGTGAAAATGGCCATACTGCCCAAAATAATTCATAGATTCAACACTATTCCCATCAAGCTACCATTGACTTTCTTCACAGAATTAGAAAAAAAAACTTCTTTAAATTTCATATAGAATCAAAACAGAGCCCGTATAGCCAAGACAATCCTAAGCAAAAAGAACAAAGCTGGAAGCATTATGCTACCTGACTTCAAACTATACTACAAGTCTACAGTAACCAAAACAGCATGGTACTGGTACCAAAACAGATATATAGACCAATGTAACAGAACAGAGGCATCAGAAATGATGCCACACATCAACAACCATCAGATCTTTGACAAATCTGACAAAAACAAGCAATGGGGAAAGGTTTCCCTAGTTAATAAATGGTGTTGGGAAAACTGGCTAGCCATATGCAGAAAACTGAAACTGGACCCCTGCCTTACACCTTATACAAAAATTAACTCAAGATGAATTAAAGACTTAAACATAAGACCTAAAACCATAAAAACCCTAGAAGAAAACCTAGGCAATATCATTCAGGACATAGGCATGGGCAACGACTTCATGACTAAAACACCAAAAGCAATGGCAAGAAAAGCCAAAATTGACAAATGGGATCTAATTAAACTAAAGAGCTTCTGCACAGCAAAAGAAACTATCATCAGAGTGAGCAGGCAACCTACAGAATGGGAGAAAATTTTTGCAATCTGTCCATCTGACAAAGGGCTAGTATTGAGAATCCACAAGGAACTTAAACAAATGTACAAGACAAAAACAAACAACACATCAAAAAGTGGGGGAAGGATAAGAACAGACACTTCTCAAAAGAAGACATTTATATGGCCAACAAACATATGAAAAAAAGCTCATCATCACTGGTCATTAGAGAAATGCAAACCAAAACCACAATGAGATACTATCTCAAACCAGTTAGAATGGCGATCATTAAAAAGTCAGGAAACAACAGATGCTGGAGAGGATGTGGAGAAATAAGAATGCTTTTACACTGTTGGTGTGAGTGTAAATTAGTTCAACTATTGTGGAAGACAGTGTGGTGAGTCCTCAAGGATCTAGAACAAGAAATACCATTTGACCCAGCAATCCCATTACTGGGTATATACCCAAAGAATTATCAATCATTCTACTATAAAGACACATGCACACGTATGTTTATTACAGCACTATTCACAATAGCAAAGATTTGGAACCAACCCAAATGCCCATCAGTGTTAGACTGGATAAAGAAAATGTGACACATATGCAACCTGGAATACTATGCAGCCATAAAAAAGAATGAGTTCATATCCTTTTCAGAGAAATTGATGAAGCTGCAAACCATCATTCTCAGCAAACTGACACAGGAACAGAAAACCAAACACCATATGCTGTCACTCATAAGTGGGAGTTGAACAATGAGAACAGCTGGAGACAGGGAGGGGAACATCACACACCAGGGCCTGTCTGGGGGTGGGAGGGTAGGGGACGGAAAGCATTAGGAGAAATACCTAATGCAGATGACGGGTTGATGGGTGCAGCAAAACACCATGAGACATGTAGACCTATGTAACAAACCTGCATGCTCTGCACATGTATCCCAGAACTTAAAGTATTAATTTTAAAAAATGTGTTTGCTGTGTATGTTAACCTACTTGTCTCTTCTACTTTTAAATTTTTGAACTGTGTGAATTTATTACCTGGTGAAAAATATAAACTTCATTATTTAAAATCTAATACTGTGAACCACAACTATTATTTACACAAACAAACAAAACAAGGTCTCCTCATAGGTCATACACCTAACCTCGGCCATGCTGTTCCCTCAACCTAAATTGCCCTTCCCCTTCCTTCTAGCTTCTCTGAATGGCTAAGTTTGTGCTGCCCATTCTGGTGGGCACAAGCTGCATGTGGATATTAAGCACTTGAAATGTTACTAGTCCAGATTGAGATGTGCTGTAAGTGTAAAATCCACACCAGAATTTGAAGATTCAGTATGAAAAAAGAATGTCAAATATCTGCATAATTTTCTGATCTTGATTACATGTTAAAATGAGAATATTTTAGATATGTTGGGTTTTAAAAGATATAATTAAAATTAACTTTCATTTCCTTTTACTTTTTAAATATGGTTACTAGGCCATATGCAGTGGCTCACACCTGTAATCCCAGGACTTTGGAGGGCTGAGATGGGTAGATCACTTGAGCCCAGGAGTTTGAGACCAGCCTGGGCCACATAACGAAACCTCATCTCTACAAGATAAAAAGTAAAGATTAGTTGGGCATGGTAGCACACACCTATAGTCCCAGCTACTTGGGAGGTTGAGGCAGGAGGATTACTTGAGCCCAAGAGGTCGAGGCTGCAGTGAGCTGTGATCACGTCACTGCATTTCAGCCTGGGCAACAAAGCGAAGCCTTGTCGCTACAGAAAAAAAAAAATAACTAAAAAGAAACACATGGTCTGGCACAGTGGCTCATGCCTGTAATCCCAGCACTTTGGGAGGCTGAATCGGGTGGATCACCTGAGGTCAGCAGTTCAAGACCAGCACGACTAACATGGTGAAACCCCATCTCTGCTAAATACAAAAAATTAGCTGGGCATGGTGGCATATGCCTGTAATCCAAGCTGCTTTGGAGGCTGAGGCAGGAGAATCACTTGAACCTGGGAGGCAGAGGTTGCAGTGAGCCGAGATTGCGCAATTGCACTCCAGCCTGGGCAACAAGAGCAAAAACTCCATTTCAAAAAAAGAAAAAAGAAAGAAAAAGAGAAAAGAAACATATATGGTTACTAGAAAATTTCCAACTACATATGTGGCTCACATCTGTGGCGTGCATGATATTCCTATTGGACAGGACTAATCTACATTTTATAGGTCCTCCCGGTGTACTTTGAAGACCACCCCGTTTGTGAAGCTCTCTTTGAATCCCTGCCTGGAATCGCCTTTGCTGCCTCACTGGGATTCCAGTGCTGGGCATGTGTAAGCTTGGTGACTTTGTGTGTATCTCACCCATTAACCTGTGTTCAAGGCCCTGGAGAGAAAGGCCCAGTCAACGTCCTCTCCGCATCCTTCAGAGTCTTTGCCAAATGGGTATAGAGCAGGGCACAGAAAACAGCTCAAGTGATTCAACTTAGATGTGCTGAAGTGAATATTGTGGTGGGTACTGAGGAGCTGGCAGGATTAACCCAGAGGTCAACCCAGGACCAAGGGCCCTGCAAGCAGCAGAGGCTACTTCCTAAGGTCGTCTCCATTCCTCTGCCTCAAGACCCCATAGTGTGGCCCCAAGCCAGCAGCTCTACTCTAGAAAAGCAGGAAGAGCAGGCACTATGTCAGAGGAAGGCTGAGGTTTCCGTTGCAGGTGCAGAGGTGAATAAAGGCCTCAGGGAAAGGGAACTTATTTGCATAGCCTATGAGCATTATCTTGTGTAATGCAGAGGCTATGCAAGTGAGATCTGGAATCAGAAAGTTGAGTTGAAAATCTAGCTCTATTCTGTGAACATATTAAAAGCCATAGTTCAAATGAGTGAATTGTGTGATATGTGAATTATATTTCATAAAGCTGTTACATAAAAAAATCATCTAGCTCTGCCATTGACAAGCTGTGCAGCCATGAGCAAATAGCTTTGCCTCTCCGTTCCATAGTTTTTGCATCTATCAAAGGGAGGTGATAATAATAATACTTTTCTCACAGGGTTTCTGTGAGAATTGAATGAACAAGTGCACATGAATCATTTCATGGTATGCCCACAGTAACTGCTCATTAAATACTGGCCGCTGTATGATTACTGTGTGCCAAGCACTGTGCTAGTCACGTTACACACAGTAGTACAATCGTCACAACAATCATGTCATGGCAAGCATGTATTACCAGCCCCATATGAAGGATGCAGAAATTTAGTCCAGAGACATCCCACCCTGATGTAGGTCTCTACTGGCAGAGTTAACATTGGCTCCTCCAGTTCCTGCCCCTTCCCCCTTTGACGTGCCTTGATCCACTCAAAGGACTTCTGGTCCTCTGCAGGGCAGAAGTCTCACCACTGCTTCCCCTGAGTGCCAGTGAGATCTGAGGAGGTGTGATAGGACTTCCTCTAAGAAATGTGCCTGGGCACCTCCCTGGCATGGGGTCTCCAGCCAGCTCTTATGAATGGAGGCTGGATCCAAGGTTCAGAGTCAATCCCACAGCAAGGACCACAGAGGCAATGGCCATCGGGTCACACTAGCTGAGAAGGCACATGTTCTTGAAGCCAACTCTGAGTTCGGATAGCTAAAGATTCATCCAGAGCATCTACTGGATCCCAGAGACTGCTTTAGGTGACTTTCCATGCCTCATCTCAAAGAATTCTCACAATGAGGTAGGCTTTACTTCCCCGATTTATAGGTAGGAAACCTGAGACTCAAAGAGGTAACTCACCCATCTGGAGCAAGAAATCAAACCCAGGCTCCATTTACTCATCAACTCTTCATACTTCTTATTCTTTCATTCATTAATCACCAATTAGGTACTGAGAACACAATGTGAGTTAATTTCTGTTATAGAAACAAGACTTGGGGAGAACTGAGGAAGAAGAAACCCAATGACAGCTGAGTGGGGTGTGTGTGTGTGTATATGAAGTGTGTGTGTGTTGTGGGGAGCATTGGCAGAGAGTGAATGTCTCCCAGATGAAGCTTTTATTGAAAAATAAATACAATTTCACAGGGGGCAGGGAAAGAAGAAGGGGAAGATGTTTTAGACAAGGGAACAGTTTGGGCAGGGCTGTCAGAATGCAGTGTGTTTGGTGACTGATGAGAGACAAGATGGTATGCGGTGGGGCCTGTAGAGGGCATGTGGGCCAGTGTGGGAGGTGGACTTGCAGCCTGTATCTTACAGGTCTTGTGCGCCAGTGTAAGGTGTCTGGACTGAACTTGATGGGCCTGGGAGCCACAGAGGACTTTATGCACGGTCAGTTTGTTTTGTAGAAAGACCACTCTGACAGCAAGGTGGAGAGCAGATCTAAGAGGCTGACCTGGTGGTAAAAACCCAGACAGAAGACCTTGGGAATAGGTCAGGGAAGGTGATAGATAAACTACAATTGTGGCCCTGGGGACAGCGAAGAGGGGACAAATCTCCCAAGAATTGTAGCTGGTAGATGGGACAGGAAGGATTAAAGGCAGGGAACGGGTGGAGGTCAAGGCTGATTCCCAGGCTCTGGCTTGGGCATCTTATGAGATGAGGTTGCCAGGCCCTGAGTCAGGAGGAGCAAACATAGGGCAGGTTGAGTTACGGGACATCCAGGACTGGAATGGCTGCATTTGGATCCCAGCGGTGAGGTCTGGGCTGCAGGGAGATTTGAGAGCCCTCCGCTGTTTTCTTGATTCTTGGTCTCAGGCTTCTCCTATTCTGTGCAACCGACGTCAAATATCTTCTGAAAATGGATAGTCCTGGTAACACAGCAGAGAGCCCCTCATTGGATTTGGGGTCTGAAAGCAGTCCAGCCAGGAGGCAGTGGGGTTTCTGCAGGATTCATGCAAATGCAGCAAGACTCAGAGAGCTGGACTGGATGGAAAGCCAAGAGGTCATCTCATCCAGCCTGCTTCTAGGCAGAAACCCTGATTTCCATTAAGAGCCCTTTCCCTCCCCCATCATACCCAGTCAGGGAAAGAGCTGGAAGAACTCTGGGTAGTGCTAAGAGAGGACCAACCGGAGAGTGATTTGCATATAATTTGCATAAGACAATCTGTTCTCTGGTAATTTTCAAGTGAAAATGTTATCATCGCTCCCGGAGGGTTACTGCTGCGTGATTTTTCTTTCCTTTGTTCTTCCTGCACACACAGACTGCCCTGGGTCTGCCCTCTAGGAAAGCTTAATGGAGAGGAGGGGCCAGAAAGGGGCTGGGAAACGAGGGTCTGTAGCGTCAGGACCAGTGCTCAGGCTGGGGCTCCTTTCCCAGGGCACAGCTAGACCCATGTTTCTATTGGATCCCCATAGGGCTCTTCAGAGCCTCCCACCCCTCACCAGACCTAGTCTGCTGCCTGCCTCCCCCTGACCCCTGGCTGCTGCCGTGCTCTGGGGCCTCCCTTGGGGCCCAGCTGCTCTGTGGGGCCCAGGCAGCTCACAGCACAGGCCTGGCTCAGGGGATGTTTTCTAATAGGCGGATAATTGCCTCTGTTAATTGCAATTTGATTTTAGCAATTTTTCTCTAAGAGCCTAGAGGCCTCAGTCCCAGATAAGGAAAGGAGGTGCATGGGTGGAGCCTTCAAGCTAGGGTCTAACTGCTCAGAACTTACCACCTGCTGGGCCTCCCCTAGGCTCTGCCCCTGCCGGGCAGGGGACTGAAGCCTGCGCTGTGTCTCACCCCACAGCCTCAGCTCCGCAAGAAGGACATGCTGCAGATGGCCCCGAGCAACACCAGCCCTGAAGGAGTGGTTTGGCGGAACCCTCTGGAAGGTGGAGAGCAAGGGTTAGTTGGCAGACACTCCAGGGGCAGAGCAGGAGCCCCACTGCAAAGCCTGGAGAGCTTCCAGCTGGAGCCAAGAGACTGTGGGAGTTCTCTCCCATGGCCATCCTCGTTCCTCAGACCCTTTTCTGAGACTGCCAGACTCTCCTCCCCCTTACCAGCCTGCCCTGTCTTCGAGGGTTCCTCAGAGCATTTTTTCTGGAGCCCAGCCACCTAATAGACCCAGAGCAGGTTCCTCTATTTCTCTGTGCTTCAACTCCTTGGTCTTAAAGTGGGGAAATAATAGTATCTCCATGGTAGTGATCAAAGCAGTTAATGTGTGCCAAGTGCTTCACCCAGTACCTGGCACATATTAATTTCTCTATAAGTGGTAGCTTTATTCTGGCTTTTACCATTATCCACATCTTGGGATACCCTGGGCTGGCCTCTAGTCCTGCAGCCTATGAACATCTGGGTCCTCCTCAGGGGTCAAGGTGGAATCATGTGGAAGAAAGTGCCTTAAGGTGAAGGTTCCTAGATGAAGCAGGGTCTCCCGGGACAGGGCTGGGGGCTAGGAGGGAAAAGCTGGCAGCCTGAAGCCTCCAGAGTGGAAGTTTATCAATTTGAAACTGGGGGCTTCGGGATGAAGAGTAAATTATGCCTCTTGCCCATCCACTCTCCTCACCTCTGCCTACCCATCTAAACTGGCCATTCCTCCACTAAAGAGGAGGGCTTCTTGGAGGAAGAGGCCTCCAGGGAAGGAAGAGGTTTGTGGAGTCAGGTTGCTTCCTTGGAAAGGCATGTGGAGCCAGATGGACTTGGGTTCAGATTCCTTTTCCCTCTCTTTCTCTGTGAGCCTTGGGCCTCTGACTCCACCTCTCTCAGCCTTAGTTTCTCTCCCTCCGTACCAAAGAAGCCACTCTGTGTCCAACATGGGGTGGTTATGGGGAGCAGCTAGAATAACGCGTGGCTGCCTGGAAGTAGGTGCTTCGTAAATAGCCATTTCCTCCCCTGCTCCCTCCCCTTCCTTTATGTGTAAGGGAAGCAATTCTTTCCCAGTGTTTATGCCTGTGCTGCCTGCCTCTCCTCACCCAATTCCTCAGTGTGGAGGTGTTGGCCACTGCCTTCCTTCCCACTGCACACAGGCTTTCTCTGTTACTGGCAAGGAAGGGGGGAGGTGGAGGCAGGCAGTGGTTTGGGGCCCAGGGAGAGTGTCTCGGCGCCTGCCCACCACCTCTTAGGCCTGCTACTCCAGGCAGCATGCTAATTAAACCAGGAGGACCCACAGAACAGAATTGCAGCCCCCCTGCCTCAGCAAAGGCCCCAGTGGCCTAGTGGGGAAATCTGGCTGCACAGACAGGCCCTTTGCTTTGGGCCTGGGGGAGGTTGGGTAGAGCTGGGCTGGACAGTGGCCCAGAGAGGAAACAGAGGAGGGGTTGGCCTGGGTCTCGGGAAGCCTGGCCTCTTAGGCAGGGCAGGAACCAGGAGATGTGAGGAGAAGGCCACAATTTCTGCTTGGTCCTGGGCCGTGCTGGGCCTGGTCTGGCCCAGCCCTGCCTGTAAAGGAGGTGTTGACAGAATGATGGGGTGGGAGGTCCCCAGATGGGGGCACTGCAGGGCCAGCATGCTGGGAGGTGACTGCCTGGTACCTTGTCCTGGGGCTTCTGGACTCTACTACCTAATATAAATTTGTGTAACTCAGGGGAAAATTCCTTTACTTCCCTGAGCCTCAGTTTCCTCTTCTCTCAAATGGGGCTGATGATCAGTATGCATGGAAATGTGGCACGCTAGATGCAGGAGAGTGGTTATGTCTGGGGAAGGTGGGAGGAAGGGAAATGGGCCAGGGCAGGAGCACATAAGGACCCTCATCTCTACTGGATTGTTTCATTCCTAAACCAAGGCATAAAGCAAATGTGGAATACTGTTAAGATTTCACAGAAACTGGGTGATAGGTACACAGATGTCTGTTAAGGTATTTTTTTTCTTGTGTCTTGTCTGTGTGTCTGAAATATTTCATAATAAAACAAATGTCCAGTGACAGCATCACATGCAGGATTTGAAATGTGCTGAACCTCAGGCATCCCTTGCAGGAGTGAAGTGGATGTGCCCTGGGAAGCAAACTCCAGTGCTGACTGGGACCTCGAGGCGAGAGGCATAAGGGAATCCATGCATTTTAGGTTAAGTGAGCAGGAGAAAACAATCTCAAAATTAATATCCTCTTTCTGTGACGTATGCTTTCCAATAGGCATGTATGCCTAACTAAGGAGTCAATTAAGTATCATAGGTAGAATCAACGAGCTGGCAGGGCAACTGTGACACACATGAGGCAGCCCTGTCTGTCTCCTCTGCCATGAAGTGCTGGAGTACCGGGTCAAACCTGATTCCAGTGACCACCTAGATCACTGATTCTCCGCTCTGGATACACATGAGAATCACCTGGGGAGCTTTTAAAACATATGAATGTCCAGGCCCAAAACCCAGGGACTCTGACTTAATTGGTGTGGGGTGGGGCCTGAACATTCGTATGTTTTAAAAGCTCCCCAGATGATTCTCCTGGGTAGCCAAGGCTGCGAACCACTGGGCTACAGCCAGCAAGGCTGTTCCCAGCACCCCTCAGCCTCTTCTTACCTGTTTTGAGAGAGGGCTCTGGAACCAGATATGAGCAGTCACCCTTCTCGGGCCAAAGCTATATGACCTTTTGCCTTCAAAGCACATGGCCCAGAATCCCTGACTCCTCCCTCAACTCACAGAGGACTCCTGGCTTTTAAGGAGGGTGAGGAGGTGACGGGGAATCATCCCCCACTGTGAGGCTGACTGAAGTTGTAATTAGAAATCATCCACCCATTGGCTACTTCTCCACCTTCATCTCCTGGGCTTCTGGCCCTGGTGGACACAACAAACTCCTTCCTGAAACTCCTCTGTTGGCTTTCATGAAGACTTATTGTCCTGATTCTCCTCTGATCTCTCTGCTGATGCCCTCCACCAACACACACACACACACACACACACACACACACACACACACACACACACACACACATCCCTGCTTCCTCTTCTGTTCACCCACTCCTCACCCACTCCCACCTTGAGGTTCTGGATTTGACACAAAGTTTCTGTCTTAAGACACGCTCTACTCCCTCATCCACACTGCTGCCCTCTTAAAAGAGGGTTTTCTTTTCTTTTCTTTTTTTTTTTTTTTTTGAGACAGAGCCTCGTCCTGTTGCCCAGACTAGCGTGCAGTGACGAGATCTCGGCTCACTGCAACCTCCGAAAGGAGGCTTTTCAAATTTCTTTCCAGCCCATCCTCTTCGCCAAACTCCAGTCTCACATCCCCTACTGGCAGACACCTGGAATTCTCTCTAGCACCTCAAATTCAACATAGCTAAGCTAGATTCATCTCATCTTCCATGTGCCCTGCCTGCACTAGCCGTCTGGTCCAATTACTGCACATGGTACTCACGATTCACTCAACCCAGCAAGCCTCAGTCACCACAAGTGCGCCCTGTCCCTGCTTTCCCCTCCCATATACTCCAGCCAGTGGGTCACTCTCCAGACTGCTGAGTCTCCTCTGGTCATGTCCTCTGCACCCCAAGATTTTCCTCCACCTCTACGCCCCCTACCCCTGCCTGAGATGAGACCCTCTCATTCCTGCTGAAAGCATCACAACAGCTGCCTCCACAAGTGGCACTCCTCCCTGTCAACATTCCTCCCCATTGCCTGTCAGTAAAGTCACAATTCTTCAGCATAGGAGACAAGATCCTGTGCAGTCAGGCTCCAACTGCCCTTTCTAACCCTCTCCCCATTGCTTCTGCAGGAAACGTTCCTCTCCTGGCAGGCCGCTACCATTTGACATGCCTTGAGCATCCAGGGCTCCTCACTGTCCTCCAGCAGTCTTGGTCTGCGTGGAGGTCACAAAAATCATTGGCGTGCAGAGGCTGGGTAGGGAAGGGAAGGGAGGGATGCGAACTGAGTTGCAGATGCAATCAGGACTAGGGCAGAGTGTGGAGAATGGGAGTGGCATGCTTCATTTACAAGGGGTGACATTCTTCAATTCCCACCAATCTTGCCCATGCAGGAATGAGTGCCTATCTTTGTTTGGACTGCTGTAACAGAATACCATAGACTGGGTGACTTATAAACAATGGAAATTTATTTCTCACAATTCTGGAGGCTGGGAAGTCCAAGATCAAGGTGCTGGCAGATTCGGTTTCTGGTGAGGGCCTGCTGCCTAGTTGGCCATCTTCTCACTGTAACCTTAATAGCAGAAGGGGCAAAGGTGTTTCAGGAGTCTCCTTTAGAAGAGCACTGATCTCATTCATGAGGACTGTACTCCCATCACCAATCAGCTCCCAAAGACCCCACTTCATAATGCCATCACCTTTGGGGCTAGGATTTCAATATATTAACTTTGGGGCGAATAGAAATGTTCAGACGATAACAGGGCCCAATGTTGCCAGATCCTGTTGGCAGAAATCCAAAACTAGAAGGCAAAATCTCTAGATTTTTTTAATGTTGTCAAATCATTCACATTTCTGTAAAATTTTGTGCTGGGTCACACAAAACACATCTGCCATGAGGTGTTACTCATTGACTCCAGTCTTGCGATATCCAGGCCCCATCCACATCCACTCCTGCTTGGAATGCCCTTCCACCTCTCCTGTCCCAAGCCTCCCCAGTCTTCAAGGCCCAGGTAAGGTCCAATTGAGCTGGCAAAGCCCTCCCTGGCCACTCTGGTCCTCTCCAACTTCCTGTGACCTTTAGCTTTCAACATCATGTACCTGGCACCCCAGCTAGGGTGTTGAGGGAGGCAGCAGAGCACCAAGGTTAGAGGTTAGAAGTGTGGAATTGTAATTAGACTGCTTGGATTTGAATTTCAGCTTAGCTACTTATTAGCTGCATGACCCTAGGCAAGGTTTTTACCTTCTCTGTGACCCATTTTCTTTCTCATGAGGTTGTTACAAGGATTAAATGGGATAATCTAGGAAAAGCACTTGGGACCGGGTGCGGTGGCTCATGCCTGTAATCCCAGCATGTTGGGAGCCCGAGATGGGTGGATCACCTGAGGTCAGGAATTCAAGGCCAGCCTGGCCAACATGATGAAACCCTGTTTCTACTAAAAATACACAAATGAGTTGGGCATGGTGGCGGGTGCTTGTAATCCCAGCTACTTGGGAGGCTGAGGCAGGAGAATCGCTGGAACCCGAGAGATGGAGGTTGCAGTGAGCCGAGATCATGTCACTGCACTCCAGCCTGGGGGACAGAGTGAGACTCTGCCTCAAAAAAGAAAAAGAAAAAAAAGAAAAAAAGAAAAGCACTTGGAACAGGACATGGCTTATGATAAACACTGAGTAAATAGTACCTGTCATTATCATTGCTGCTGGGGATTGTTTGCTCATCATTTACATGTTCAGATTTTGCCTATTTGCCTACATGCCCAGAGAGAGCAGGAATCATCCCTTATTGCATCTGCACCTCTACCTCCAAACCCCTCAATACCTTGTCCACACACGCAGGAGCACAGTCGACACAGGAGAAAACGTTGGTTGCAACAGATTGAATTCAATCAACAAACATGTATTGTATACTGATGCCGTGCCAGGCACGGTGCTAGACACCAACAGCAAAGCACAGCAGTCGCAACACTGGCATTGGAATCAGGCACCCCAGCCGACTGCTTCCCACCAGTGCCTTCATTTCAGCATCTGTAGGATGGCAGACCTCCTCATACCTGGGATTGCTGGGGGCACCCAGGAGAGGTATGGGTATTCCTGTCTCAACTTAGGTAGCTTTTCTGAGATTCTAAGGAAAGTACTCAAGTGTCAGTTCATGGGCAGGACGCTGGCAGATAGGCTGCTTCTCCCAGTACCCTCTGGCTCTGAGCCTGTGGCCCTGAGAGGTTTCTCTATAGATTGCCTCACTGCCCCGCAGGTGCTGTCTTCAGGCTCCCTCTCAGGGAATGCACTCCTGCCAGGTTGTGTGTGTGGGGCGGGGGGCAACTTGACCGCAGGCTGCATAAGACAGAGGAGCTTACATCATAGAATCACTGTCAATTTTAAAGTGAGTTTTAGACACCATTCTTTAAAAATTTTCCTGAGTGTTTCTCACCATCTAGGTAAGCTCTACCGTGCTTGGCCAGCTCTCTGCTCCCCACCCTTTGCTACCTATGGCAACTCAAATATACATATATCTACACCTTCCCTCCCACTTCATTATGCTGAATAATTCGACCTTCTCCAGCCCCTGCCCCCAGCCACCTCCCAGAATGCCTTTCTACCTTTCCAAATTCACTATCATGCTCTATTTAACACTGGACCACTTCCTTTATCTCTCACCCTTTCTCTTTGCCATAGAGGGAAAGGTAGCTGTGTAGAGATGTATCCCCCCATCTCCATTCCATGTGAATTTTGTCTCAACCCCTTGGATGCTAGAAGTGACTTTAGTTGTTTGGGTTAAAACTGGTTTTTTCCCTCTTCCGTCATATATTCACATGTATGTGCAGCCACGAAGCATCTAGCACATCACCTGGCCTGTGAGAGGTGATCCTTGTAATTACCCCTCCCCCCATCTGACCAGTCAGGTTCCGAGGCCACAGACTGGAAAGAGACTGATCCCTGTCCCCCACCTCACCGCACCCGAGAGCTCACAGTCCAAAGAGGGAGAGGAAGAGCCAGACGCCCAAACCTGTGCTGCCAACAGGAGTCGAGAGAGGAGGCAGGAAAGCCATCTAACCTGGGGCTAGTAGGAAATCGCCCAATAGAAAGTGACATTTCAGCTGTGTCTCTATGGATTAATGAGGGCAACGCCAGTGGCGTGGGCAAAGCACAGAGGTGGGAAGCATCAGATAGTCCACCGTGGCAGAGGAGAGAGTGGATATGGGTGCGGGGGACAGGGGAGGAGCTAGAATGGGCCGACTGTGACTGGCCTTGAAAACCAGGCTAAAGAATTTGGACGTAATCCTGTCGGCAATACTGAGCCATCAGAGGTTTTATAAGTAGGGAAGTAACATGATCAGAGCTGTGTTTAAGGAAGATTAATTAAAAATAATGTATGGTGTGTTTAATTCATGGCTAGCCCTGGGCTTTGGAGAAGACAAGGGATGAAGAAAACAAGGCCCCAATGAGCTGGCAATTCACAAAATAATGGCCAATAAACATATGAAAAGATGTTCAACCCCACTAGAAAGCAAAGAAATGCAAATTAAAGCAACAGTGAGATACCATATTTGGCCTATCAAATTAGCAGGGATTAAAAATGATAACACTTGATGCTGCGGAGGGTTTTGTGAGGCGGTCCCTTGGTCACTGCGGGGAGGGGTGCGGGGGAGGGGGTCGGACCTCGAATCGCTTCGGCCGTTGGAAGAGCTGTTTGACAAGAAATAAGAAAAGCTTTTTAAAAGTGCACATCGTGTGACCGAGAAATCCCACTTCTAGGTATTTGTCCTAGAGAAATTGCGGATGTGAGTAAAAATTTATGCCCCAAATGTCCCCCAGCCCCGGGTGTTATTTATAAAAGCAAATAACTGGATCGAATGCGGGAAGTGTTAAAACTGTGTGACCGCGACCTCGCAGACTGGACCTTAACATTTCTGAATCCTCAAAGGCTGGAGGCAGGAGACAAAACCGCTATTTCTTTTTTAAGCTGCCGGTAGAGCGTTGCCCGGGTCTCTAAGGGGAGCCGCTAAAATTTGTCCTGGGGGCAGACGGTGCCTTTGTTCCGCTAGGGACCCGCAGGCGAGACCTCTTGGTCATGCAGATGTACCTCAAGTACCTATTCATTGTCTTGGGGAGGCCCTGACTCCATATGCAGATGCGGTAAGCAGCGATGTTAAGCATTCTGTTTAATAATGTAAAAGGCCGTCTTCTTTGTGGGCTGGGCGGCATCTCCGCAGAATCTCTTGTGATGTTAAATGATTTTCAGCTTCCTTTGGCCAGGCTTTGCGACAGCATGGGGGCAGGTGGGGCGGGGGGTCGGTGACAGCCCTGGCATGGGAATAGAAAGAACAGAAGAAAAGAGGTTTGGGTTTGAGGAGGACAGGGTCCCAGCAACAAGGCGGCAGTCTGGATTAAAGACCATGACCGCCAACAGTGAGCCCTGGGAAAGGGCAAAGACTCGGAGCAAATGAGGCCGCTATCAATTGTAATTCCCCATGCCAGTGTTACCCCAAGAGAAGTTCTGTACCGGAGAGGGTTTTAGGTAGGCCGTGGAGGAAAAAGAAATTTAATACTTGCAGCTGGGCGCGGTGGCTCTTGCCTGTAATCCCAGCACTTTGGGAGGCTCAGGTGGGTGGATCACGAGGTCAAGAGATCCGGACCATCCTGGCCAACATGGTGAAAACCATCTCTACTAAAAATACAAAAATTAGCTGGGCGTGGTGGCTCGCCTGTAGTCCCAGCTACTCGGGAGGCTGAGGCAGGGGAATCACTTGAACCCGAGGGGCGGAGATTGCGGTGAGCCGAGATCAAGCCACTGCACTCCAGCCTGGTGACAGAGCAAGTCTCAAAAAAAAAAAAAAAAGAAAAAGAAAAAGAAAAAGTAAAAAAGAAATTGAATACGTGCTTAGGATGAAACTCAAGCAAAAAGGCTGGGGGGCTGGCGGGGGGGGAAGCTAGAAAGACCAATACTAGAGTACATGCTAGGACAGGTGGAACACGAATATGGCAAGTGTTGAAGGATTTTTGCAATGAACTGCTATGAGAAACACCACTCTGTGTTACCAACAAGCCATCAGAAAGTCAGTAAGTTATGACTTACCGACTCAGCTGTATGTTGGGAAATTAAGACAGAGGCTGTAGTCTACGCAGAGACTGAGGGTCTCAGAAATAGCTAACAAACACAGAGAGAAAGGGGCAACCAGGGCACCAGAAGGGAACAGGGAGAACCCCAGAGCACTGGCTGGGGGCTTCAGGTGAGAAAGGACAAGCAAAACAACAGAATTCCTGGAGTGGGAGCATTGTAAACTCAGGGAGGGCTCTAGCCTTCCTCCGGACACCCAGGTGGGCTCTCGGACTTGGGCCATTTGGATGTTGAGTGCTCATGGGAGGCTGGGGAACTTGGAGATTCAAGTCCTAAGTGCATGGCACATCCAGCCAGATGGCTAGGCAGCCATTCACAATTTTGATTTCAAGCATTCCTGATTATGTAGAGGGATGCTAATGAGATATTGTGAAGTGAAAAAGAACACAAGGTCAAGCAAGCACAATGGCTCACACCTGTAATCCCAGAACTTTTGGAAACTGAGGTAAGGGGCTCGCTTAAGGCAAGGCGTTTGAGAGCATCTTGGGCGACCTAGTGAAGCCCTGTCTCTACAATTTTTTTTTTAACTAGCCAGGCATGGTGGCTTGAGCTTGTAGTACTAGCTACTAAAGAGGCTGAGGCAGGAAGATTGTTTGAGCCCAGGAATTTGAGCCTGCAGTGAGCCTTATTGTGCCACTGTACTCCCCAGCCTGGGTGATAGAGCAAGACCCTGTCTCAAATAAATAACTTTTTTAAAAAAGAAAAAGAACACAAAACAATAGTAAGTTATGACTTCAATTTTTTTTCTTTTTAACACTAGAAGGAAGGCCAGGCGCGGTGGCTCACGCCTCTAATCCCAGCACTTTGGGAGGCCAAGGCGGGCGAATCATGAGGTCAGGAGTGAGACCAGCCTGGCCAACATAGTGAAACCCCATTCTCTGCTAAAAATACAAAAATAAGCTGGCCGTGATGGCATGTGCCTGTAGTCCCAGCTACTTGGGAGGCTGAGGCAGGAGAATTGCTTGAACCTGGGAGGTGGAGGTTGTGGTGAGCCAAGATGGCACCACTGCACTCTGGCAACAGAGGGAGACTCTGTGTCAAAAAAAAAAAAAAAAAAAAAAAGACTAGAAAGGAATTCTCTAAAACATTATTGGTGAACGTCACCCAGGTGGAAGCCCAAAGAGGAGCCACTGTCAGCCAGTCAAAGGAGTTTAAGAAACTGCCATATTTGAATCAGGGGTTATTACGGGCTGAATGTTTGTATCCCCCCAAATTCATGTGTTTCGATCTAATCCCTAAGGTGATGGTATTAGGAGGTAGGAACCTTTGGGAGGTGATTAGCTCACGCGATTGCAGCCCTCATGAATGAGATTAGCACCCTTATAAAAGAGACCCCCAAAAGGTATCTAGCCCTCTTTCCACCATGTGAGGATACAACATGAAGTCAAAGTAAGCAGTCTGAAGAGGACCCTCGCTAAAACCTCAACACACTGTCATCTTGATCTCAGACTTCCAGCCTCCAGAACTGTAAGAAATAAATTTCTTTTGTTTCTAAGCCACCCAGTCTATGGTACTTTGTTATCGCAGCCCAAACTGACTGAGACAGCCATCAAAAAAGTAGACGTTTGCAAGGCACCTTCATTCACTGCCACTCCAGGAACAGGAAGTTGTATGGCAAAGGCCCAGGATGTGAGAACTCTAGTGTGCTGGTCACAGGTGTCAGTTGTGATCAGATCCATATCACTTATCAGAGCACTCTGGCCACTGAGAAGAGGATGTATTACAGGGAGTTAGAATATCAGAGAGAGCAGCTGGAAGTTGATTACAGTCATCCAAGAGAGAGGTGACAAGGGTCTGTACTCCTACTGAGGCAGTGGGGAAATAAAGAAGCAGAGGATTCAAGACATACTGAGGTGGTAGAATCTAAGAAATCTGGTGACAAATTGGATGTAGATGGAGAGGGTGGCCTGAAGGGGGTCTTCCAGGTATCAGGGAGGCTTGCACCCCTGGGTGGAGCAGAGGAGGCTTAGCTCTAGGCACAGCTGTCACAGGGCCAGGCAAGGGTAGAAGCAGTGCTTGCATTCTTACAGGTTTGGTAGCAGCAAGGAAGCAGAGCTTTTCCCAACACCATGGATTAGGACAGTCTTAGGGAAGGATACTGATAGGCTGGCTTAGGCCACATGCTCACACCTGTGGCTAGGCAGGCTGGATTTTTTACCCTGGAGGGGCTAAGGAAAAACTTCCCCTTGACCCTCTGAAGTTTTGCTGAAATATCAACTCACAAAAGTCAGGCTAATGGGGAGGAAAGGCATACAATTGATTCATGTGTACATGTGTATACAGGGAACATCACAGAGTGGTTACCCAATCCCACGATGGGGTGCAGAAGCTTTTATACCATCTTGAGGTTACAGGAAGAATGGGAGCTCCCTTGAGGCATGGCCAGAAACAGGTCATGGTGGTAAATCAGGTTGTGGTGGCAGGACGGGTTATGGGAGGGGGAGAAGAGGAGGCCTGGCGAGCAAAGGTGGTCTCCTTAGGTAG